>JASAND010018742.1:0-24022 GCA_030248195.1 Trissonchulus latispiculum
AACTTTTGTCATAGAACTGCATGCTCAAAGTGGCTGTAGAGTGCTGTGGTGGGGTGGGGTGGGGACTTAGGCGATTATCGGTCAAAAATGAAAGTTTTCAAAAGTGGTCAAATTTGGTACCAAATGAAAGCCCTAAGCGAGCTGAGCAACTTTTGTCATAGAACTGCATGCTCAAAGTGGCTGTAGAGTGCTGTGGTGGGGTGGGGTGGGGACTGCGCAAAATCCTGAAGGGTCAAGTCGGAAACCGCTTCCTGGAGGTCCATAGTAGGCTCTACCTGTCCTCTCAAAATTTTGTCTATAGGGGTTTTCTGGTGTGGCCAGCTCATTCCCGGTATCCGTTTTGCCGTCCGACGTGTCTATATTGCTGGGCTGGTTCCACTTTGCCGTCGGGAGGGTCAAGTAGGAAACCGCTTCCTGGAGGTCCATAGTAGGCTCTACCTGGCCTCTCAAAACTTTGTCTATAGGGGTTTTCTGGTGTGCCCAGCTCATTCCCGGTATTTGTTTTGCCGTCCGACGTACCTATTTTGCTGGGCTGGTTCTACTTTGCCGTTTGAAGGGTCAGTCGGGTGGGAGGGTCAAATGGTCGAAAATAAAGTTTCTCAAAAGTGGTCAAATTTGGTATCAAATGAAAGCCCTAAGTGAGCTGAGCAACTTTTGACATGGAACCATCCACCAATATTTGCTGTGCCAAATAACGTCACGTGCCCATGAAACTTTTGTCTTTACTTCTTCAACCGGAATTTAAAGGATATATATACCTATTTATATTTATTATATATTTAAAGGATATTTAAAGTATATATATATATATATACGATACAGCCAACACACACATATTATCCTCTTTTGTGCGGAGCATTTTTGTTACTTGTTCATGAATAACTCTTAAACTCGTGTTTACTTAAACTCCAGTTTAAGTTTAAATTTTAATCACTTGCTCAAGTGGTGTTTAACTGCTGCTTAACTAAACTCGTGTTTAAATTTAAACACGACTTAAACATGACTTGGTCACGTTTTAGTTCCGCCAGCCATTCACAATGATAAATTTGGCCAATAAAAAGTTAGAATTTTAAATTAAACAGCAGCTAAACGTGAGGTTTAAATGGGACTTAATTTAACAGAACTTTCAATAAACTTAAACCTGTCGTTAAACAGGAGGCTATAAAAGAAAAAGAAAGCATCCTTTGCTTCCTCAGCATAAATCAATTATTTTCAAAGTACTTATTTTGAGGGTGAGCATGTACAGTCGGTACTGACAGGTTAATGATGAGAAGTTAAAGCAACCATTTTTCCGTCAAAAAAGTAAATTTTCAGACGGTATTAATAAAATTACTGTGTTTACAACTTTAATGATTTCTTATTTTTTGTATCCGACGTCAAAAACAGCAAGCAACTGTCATTTTTGCCTTAAAGACGACCTTAAACCTGGTCCATCTCAAGTTTAAATTTCCAGTAGATGGTGTTTAAATACACAAATTTTAAACTCCAGTTTAAGTTAAACTTGACTGGTGCAAGCCTACTAATGACTAAACACGAGTTTAAACTCAAGTTTAGTTTAAACGGGAGATAAACACGACTGGTGCAAGCCACCTTCAGTGATGATCGACGAGTCGAATCTAATCATTGTATACTATTTACATCATTATTTATTATTTGTTCGTTTTACTTAACTAGAGGGAAAAATGCCCTAAACGGGCATGCAATGGCTAGAATAGGGAAAGAAGGAAGGGCGGAAAAATGCCAATATAATTGACAGTCGGCGCAGAAAATTATAGAAACTAGATTCAGCGCCGAATAGGGAAAGCAGTCGGCGCTGAAAATTATAGAAACTAGATTCAGCGCCGAATAGGGAACGCAGTCGGCGCTGAAAATGATAGAAACTAGATTCAGCGCCGAATAGGGAATGCAGTCCGGTAGCGTGGAACAGGCAATTCCTCCGTCCATCCTATTCGCGTGAACTGCTCTGCACTACCCGAGAACGTGGTATATACTGCGTTTGAAATGAGGCAGGCTACAGTCATCGTTTGTGTAAGCAAAGTCTGCTTTTGAAGAGTAGAAACTTCTTGGTTGATTGTGGATAATGAACTAACGCAACTAACATTAGGTGTCATTATGTGAATGAAATGTGCTGTAGCTAGCTAGCATTGTTCTTTAGCATAAAGTTAAAGCCGGAGCTGCTGTCTTCTGCATAAAGTACATAAACTGCATTGCCTATTAGTAATAATATATACTAGTTCCAACTGAAAACACTCTGTTACGCATTCGGAGTTTTAACAATTTCGCACTTAATAATAGTCTAAAACAAATAAAAAGTGTCATTGATCGTTAAAAATGTTGTGTTGGAAAAACAGTCGCGAGGCTCAAGTAAGTCTAAAAGTAGACAACCCAGGGGCAGTCTCTATGTTACTGTTTAAGATAAAATTGTATATACGAGAAAGCAGCCGCTCGTATCAACATATTGTAATAATTCAGGCGAGTAGGTATAAAACCCAGTCACAGTTAATGAGATTACCTTATCGACGGTAACATTGTTTGAGAAATGAACCGTTGAGCTGGACATATCGCAATTCACGCGAATAGGATGGACGGAGGAATTGCCTGTTCCACGCTACCGGACTGCATTCCCTATTCGGCGCTGAATCTAGTTTCTATCATTTTCAGCGCCGACTGCGTTCCCTTTTCGGCGCTGAATCTAGTTTCTATAATTTTCAGCGCCGACTGCTTTCCCTATTCGGCGCTGAATCTAGTTTCTATAATTTTCTGCGCCGACTGTCAATTATATTGGCATTTTCCGCCCTTCCTTCTTTCCCTATTCTAGCCATTGCATGCCCGTTTAGGGCATTTTTCCCTCTAGTTTCTTGCATTTTTCCGCTTTAGCGTTTTTCTTCAAGGGCTTAATAAATAAAATGAATAAACTGCCATAAAAAAGATTTGAATTTTTTTGAATTAGGATGTACATATATACGTACGTATATATCTGGTGTAAGCACGTTTAGGGCATTTTATCATTTGTACGGAGCACTATCTGTTTATATTTGCAAACGTTAGCAGAGGGGTTATCGGAAAAGAGGATGACGGGGGTCCGAACTCCCACCGGGGGGGGGGGGTCGTCGCGCTGCGTGGGGTACGGAAAATTTGAAAAAGCGCAATTGTTTCTGCATCAGAAATCGTTCACAGAGGGGTTATCGGAAAACAGGATTACAGGATGACGGGGGGCCGAACTCCCACCGGGGGGGGGGGCGGGGCGGACGTAGCGCTGCGTGGGGTACGGAAAATTTGAAAAAACGCAATTGTTTCTGCATCAGAAATCGTTCACAGAGGGGTTATCGGAAAACAGGATGACGGGGGCCGAACTCCCACCGTTGGGGGGGGGTTCGGTAAATTTGATAAACGCAATTGTTTCTGCATCAGAAAACGTTCACAGAGGGGTTATCGGAAAACAGGATGACGGTGGGCCGAACTCCCACCGGGGAGGGGGGTTGTCGCGCTGCGTGGGGTTGGGGAAATTTGAAAAAACGCAATTGTTTCCGCATCAGAAAACGTTTATATATATATATATATATATAAATATATACAATATATATATATATATATATATATATATATACAATATATATATATATATATATATCTATATATATATTTTCATTTTACACCAAACTTGGCCAGTTTTGGAAAAATCTATTTTTGGCCATTTTGGACCGGCCTGGACCCTGGTCAGGGCACCACACGTCGCTGGGTCCACTTTGGAGGGGTCCTCCAATGACAAAAAATGTTCGCCTCACCAAGGGCTTTCATTTGATACCAAACTTGGCCACTTTTAGAGAAATCGATTTTTGACCATTTTGGACCGATCCGGACCCTGGTCAGGGCGCCACAGGCAGCTGGGTCCACTTTTGAGGGGTCCTCCAATGACAAAAAATGTTCGCTTCGCCAAAGGCTTTCATTTGATACTAAATTTGCAAACTTTTCGAAAAATCGATTTTTGACCAGTCCGGACCCTGGTCAGGGCGCCACAGGCCGCTAGGGCAACTTTGGAGGGGTCCTCCTATGACAAAAAATGTTCGCCTGACCAAGGGCTTTCATTTGATACCAAACTTGGCCACTTTTAGAGAAATCGATTTTTGACCATTTTGGACCGGTCCGGACCCTGGTCAGGGCGCCACAGGCCGCTGGGACCACTTTGGAGGGGTCCTCCAATGACAAAAAATGTTCGCCTCACCAAGGGCTTTCATTTGATACCAAACTTGGCCACTTTTAGAAAAATCGATTTTTGACCATTTTGGACCGGTCCGGACCCTGGTCAAGGCGCCACAGGCAGCTGGGTCCACTTTGGAGGGGTCCTCCAATGACAAAAAATGTTCGCTTCGCCAAAGGCTTTCATTTGATACTAAATTTGCAAACTTTTCGAAAAATCGATTTTTGACCAGTCCGGACCCTGGTCAGGGCGCCACAGGCCGCTAGGGCAACTTTGGAGGGGTCCTCCTATGACAAAAAATGTTCGCCTGACCAAGGGCTTTCATTTGATACCAAACTTGGCCACTTTTAGAGAAATCGATTTTTGACCATTTTGGACCGGTCCGGACCCTGGTCAGGGCGCCACAGGCCGCTGGGACCACTTTGGAGGGGTCCTCCAAGGACAAAAAATGTTCGCCTCACCAAGGGCTTTCATTTGATACCAAACTTGGCCACTTTTAGAAAAATCGATTTTTGACCATTTTGGACCGGTCCGGACCCTGGTCAGGGCGCCACAGGCAGCTGGGTCCACTTTGGAGGGGTCCTCCAATGACAAAAAATGTTCGCTTCGCCAAAGGCTTTCATTTGATACTAAATTTGCAAACTTTTCGAAAAATCGATTTTTGACCAGTCCGGACCCTGGTCAGGGCGCCACAGGCCGCTAGGGCAACTTTGGAGGGGTCCTCCTATGACAAAAAATGTTCGCCTGACCAAGTTAAAGAAATGAAAGTTGTACACCACCAGGCACCCGAAAAAATCGGGCACCTGGCGGGGATCGAACCCGCGTCTTCTGCTTAACGCGCAGACGCTCTAACCAACTGAGCTTTCATTTGATACCAAACTTGGCCACTTTTAGAGAAATCGATTTTTGACCATTTTGGACCGGTCCGGACCCTGGTCAGGGCGCCACAGGCCGCTGGGACCACTTTGGAGGGGTCCTCCAATGACAAAAAATGTTCGCCTCACCAAGGGCTTTCATTTGATACCAAACTGGCCACTTTTAGAAAAATCGATTTTTGACCATTTTGGACCGGTCCGGACCCTGGTCAGGGTGCCACAGGCCGCTGGGTCCACTTTGGAGGGGTCCTCCAATGACAAAAAATGTTCGCCTCACCAAGGGCTTTCATTTGATACCAAACTTGGCCACTTGTAGAAAAATCGATTTTTGACCATTTTGGACCGATCCGGACCCTGGTCAGGGCGCCACAGGCCGCTGGGTCCACTTTGGAGGGGTCCTCCAATGACAAAAAATGTTCGCCTCATCAAGGGCTTTCATTTGATACCAAACTTGGCCACTTTTGGAAAAATCGATTTTTGGTCATTTTGGGCCCGGTCCCCGGTCCGGACCCCTGGCCAGGGCGCCACAGGGGTCCGGGCAAAACCTACTATAGCCTATGCTGTAGTCCTCCCGCAGCCCACCCCAAATACCAAATAAGAAAGACCTGCTGACTGTGGATCTTTCTGTATAAGAGGCTAAAGTTGGAGTTGCGACACGGTTGGGCCCAGCACCATCAGGGTGCCCCCCAGCCACATGGATAGGTCCTAGAGCGAAACTAATGGGCCTTTTAGATTCACCATATAGGAGTTCCTATTCGAATACAAAACCTCAGCCCAGCAGCTCTTAGGTGTAGGGCTCCACAGTCCGTAGGCCCAGACCCCCCTTTTACACACTAAGTTTCGACCCCTGGCCAGAAAGCCGCAGGGGACAGATCCGAAATTCATATACCCACTGTCAATCTAGACCATGGGGCCATGCTCTTCGCCGAACCTCAGACCCAATGGCCCAGCCCAGCTGCCGCTAACCCGGAAAATAGGATTGACCATTTTGAAAAAATCTCCGAAAAAATCGAAATCCTGCTATGTACACAGACCTATGGGGAGGTCCTACCTACTCCATACTCATTTCCCCAGAAATGGGGAAAAAGTTGTTCAAAAAAATCCCCATATGGTATAGGAAATCTAAGAGCTCCGACCCCTAGGGTGGGGGCGAAAAAAAAGTGAGAGAAAGTCGTGCACTGAAAAATTCAATCTGCCATATCTCAAAAACGGCTCGGCCGATTTTGCTCAAATTTGCAGAGCATGGACCCCTCGTGAAGGGCTTTCTACTGGTGCAATATCAAGGCTCTACCTCAACTCCTCCGCCGGCACCAGGGGAAACTATGTTCCAACACTGCGCAATACGCCTTTTTTTCCCTATTCTAGGTAGTGCGCTGACGCGCACTACCTGATTTCAATACATTGTTTTGTTTAGGCTTAAATAATGCCAACATTTGTGATGCTACTGGCGGTGGACTGATGGCAGAAATGGGCTGTTCCGCTGCGGATTTGCTCTCATCTGTGGACACAGGGACGGACTGGCAGGCCGCCTTCGGTTTCAAAGATTCACCCGCACCTCACCCACCCCATTCCCAGTCACATTTTAAGCATACAGACGACGACTTAGGTAGAGACAAGTTTGCTGTTTTGATATAAATTATAGCGGTTTTTAAATTAGACAGTGACAGCTTTCTTTTGTTCATTTCGTGTGTCTTTGTTAACCACCTTTTCAAAGGATGCAATTGTCCATTCCCATTAAATTTTAAATTATTAACAGCATTCAAATGTCAAGATTGTATTTGTGCCTATCCGTTTAGTAAAAAGAGTAACAACTAAACACCCCTCATTTCCTGCGTTCGAATTTATCTAATTATATAACACTAGTCTTTTCTTATCTTAACCTATAAGCAATCACGCCGTGTGTCCGTATGTTTATCGGTTAGCATGTTCTAACTATAATAATAAATAATTAATATTCTGATTAATGATGCATAATTTCATATGGAACATTATTCCAAGCACACACTTTCTAAGCGCTCGCGCATTTACGGCACACATTTTAGAATGCATATTATTCCAGTTACACAGATTAGAAATATGCACACTGTCCTATCTTTCCTTTAGTAGGAAAAAAGCACCAGATTATTGTACTGTCCGTTCCTCTTTATCTTGAGTTGTTTGCTTTCTTTTGCAGGCTTTGATCCGTTTGCCGAATCCTCCAAGGGTCTATCTGATCTTCTGATTCAGGAGCAACAGTTTGGACAGCCAGCCTCCGTCGCCGACTCTTCCCAGCAGTCCCAGTTCCTCGCCAACACCAGTACGGGTCGTTCCTCCACTCTAATTCCTCCCCCTCCCCACTCCACCTATCAGTATCCGGCAAACGGCCCTCCACCTGGATTTGGCGGACCTCCGCATGCCCCGCCCCACACGTCTTCAGACTATGGGGGCTCCTCTTTTCTCAGTCAACTGCGGCCCAACTCTCAGTCAGTGAGCCGACTGGAGTTGCTGTTTGAACGACAACAACAACAGCAACAGCAACAGCGATGTCACCAGCAACTGAGCAGCAGTGAGCTTCAGTCCTATTCCACCGCGCAAACGACCGCCGTTTCCTCCTCCCCCCTGAATTTTATGGCTGGTGGTGGACTGGGACTACATGGGTCGGCATCGTCTGAGCTGAACCTGCATCAGATGCAGCATCAGAATCACCACCAGGCCTCCTCTGCCAGCAATCCACTGTATCAGCGCTATCATCACAATTCAATCTCACTGGTTGGTTGGTTTGTCGGTAGTTGTCTTGTCGAATCTGGTTTTAGGCTGGACGATTGAATAGTGTTATTTTGCTGCGGTTGTTTGTGTGATCAGAGTAAGCGACTAGAGGGCTCCTCTTCTTGGCATTGCGTAACGGTGCTCCGACCACAATACGCGAATGTTCCCCTGTTTTGGGGGGTCGACAGGCATACCCCCTCCCCGTTGGGGGGGGGGGGGGGTCGACAGGGAAACCCCTCCCCATTTGGTTGGGGGGGGGGGGGTCGCTTACGCAGGCTAAGTTTGGCTCATTCTGATTGCCTGTTGGCGACCCCCCCCAAGCTGGGACCACTTTTTGCGATCCCCCTCCCCTAAACGGGGATCTTTTTTGGAAATAAGCTGTAACTACCGTAATCCTTTGTTAGACCTCCCCCAAACGGAGGGGGTTTCTGCAATCTGATTGGCTGTTGGCTACCCCCCACCAAACGGGGACCTCTTTTCTGCTACCCCCCCCCCTACCAAACGGAGGAAGAGGGTATGCGCTGTCGATTTGGTCGGGGGGTAACATTCGCGTATTGTGGTCGGAGCACGGTTACGCAATGCCAAGAAGAGAAGCCCTCTAGTGGCTTACTCTTCTTCTTTATAATAGTGCAATTATGCACTCTTGGTGTGATGGTTGGGTTGTACGTGGGAAATACTTTTGGGGGATGGAAATGGCGATTTGCATATTCGAATAAAGCCTATTTCAATTTAATCAAATAAATTTATTTCGTACATACGTTACGTGCAGTGTTTTTGTTAGAGCTTTGAAAAATATAATTTTAGCACTTGCCATTTAGCTTACTGTCACAGAAAGCTTAGGCACTTTTACACCACACGACAAGACAAACTATTCCTTTCAATTACACTAGCTGCAGCAGTAGGTAAGATACATATCTGGTATATATTTATAACCATTATTAATCCAAGCTGTCTGTTGGGAATGTTTTTCTTTATTTTGCTTATTCATTTAGAACATGAGTGATAATCCGCTGAACCTGCCCTGTTCACCCCCGACGTCTTGCTCACCCTCTCAGACCGCAGCCGCCCTGCTCCTCAGTGATCCTCCGCTCCAGTTGCGACACAAACTCTCCACTCTCTCCCTGGGCGGTCCGCCTCCTCCTTCACTACATCATGATGACTTCAGTTCTCTCATGCCCAGACTGGTAAGGAGAGTTGTAGAGTACATTTGAGATAACATAAAGAAAACAATTTCGCTTTCTACGTTTTTTGGTCAGACTTTAGTGTGTTTGTCTTTCTGATTCGACTGGCCTTACTCTAGAGTTTTTCTTCGGGCAACGAAAATGATGAGATTTTTTAACATATTAAACGAAAATGCTAAACTAGCGTTATTTTTATCATCACTATGAAAGTTGGTTTTATCACTAAAATAAGTAGATTTGGTGTTCAAAGCAAAAATTAAATAAAACTTCGGGAAAATTTCCAAAAATTTTCAGAGGAAACTTTGGTACCAAAAGAGGCATCCTCTGGTTTTGGGGGAGGCTTTTGGGAAGTGGTCGTTTATGGGGGCATCCCTCCCCTAGAATAAGTCCTCCAGTTGTATATCCAATCAGGTAGTGCGCGTCAGCGCACTACCTAGAATAGGGAAATTTTGGGGAAATGCTATTTTTTGGAAATAGTTTTTTTAATATCTCAGGGAGGAGTGGACCGATCGGGCTCAAACTCGCTGTGTGAAGAGCCTGTGGGCAGGGGTACATGCTGTCAAAATTTCAGCCGAATCGGTCGAGCCAATCTCGAGATATGAAAAATAGCCCCTTTCCCAGCTCGTGTTTTCTCTCCTCATTTTTTTCCCCCCACCCTAGGGCTCGGAGGGCTTCGACCCCGTAGGAACTTTTGGTCCTTTTTTGTATAGAATCCCCCCCATTTAAGGGGAAATCAGTTTTGGAGGCTCTAGAACCCCCCCATGGGTCTGTGTACATAGGGGGGACCCCCCATTTTGGACCCCCGGAAAAAACTAAGTCCGAAAATATTTGCACTCGTCCACAGAGAGCACGGCTCAAAGCCAGGTACTCATATTGGGGTTATAGCATCGCCCCAAGGTGAAGATCTCCGGGAAACGAGATGGTGCTGTTCGGTGGTCTGTGGCGCCCTGGCCGGGGGTCACTAGTTAACGTGTAAAAGGGGGGGTCTGGGCCTACGGAGTAGGCAGCCCTATACATAAGAGCTGCTGGGCTGAGGTTTCGTATTCGAATAGGAACCCCTATATGGTGAATCTAAATGGCCCATTAGTTTTGCTCTATCACCTATCCGTGGGGCTGGGGGGCACCCTGATGGAGGTGGGCCCCTACCGTGTCGCGGGTCCAACTTTAAACTCTCCCATAGAAGGATCCGCTGCAGGTACAGCTTTCATATTGGGCGTGTGGGGTGGGCTGCGGGAGCACTACAACATAAGCTATAGTAGGTTTCGCCCGGACCCGTGTGGCGCCCTGGCCAGGGGTCCGGACCGTGGACCATGCCCAAAATGGCCAAAAATCGATTTTTCTAAAAGTGGCCAAGTTTGGTATCAAATGAAAGCCCTTGGTGAAGCGAACATTTTTTGTCATTGGAGGACCCCTCCAAAGTGGCCCCAGCGGCCTGTGGCGCCCTGACCAGGGTCCGGGCCGGTCCAAAATGGCCAAAAATCGATTTTTCCAAAAGTGGCCAAGTTTGGTATCAAATGAAAGCCCTTGGTGAGGCGAACATTTTTTGTCATTGGAGGACCCCTCCAAAGTGGCCCCAGCGGCCTGTGGCGCCCTGACCAGTGTCCGGACCGGTCCAAAATGGCCAAAAATCGATTTTTCCAAAAGTGGCCAAGTTTGGTATCAAATGAAAGCCCTTGGTGAGGCGAACATTTTTTGTCATTGGAGGACCCCTCCAAAGTGGCCCCAGCGGCCTGTGGCGCCCTGACCAGGGTCCGGACTGGTCAAAAATCGATTTTTTTAAAAATTTCCAACTTTGGTATCAAATGAAAGCCCTTGGTGAGGCGAACATTTTTTCTCATTGGAGGACCCCTCCAAAGTGGTCCCAGCGGCCTGTGGCGCCCTGACTAGGGTCCGGACCGGTCCAAAATCGAGTTTTTTTATAAATTTCCAACTTTGGTATCAGATGAAAGCCCTTGGTGAGGGTAACATTTTTTCTCATTGGAGGACCCCTCCAAAGTGGTCCCAGCGGCCTGTGGCGCCCTGACCAGGGTCCGGACCGGTCCAAAATCGAGTTTTTTAAAAATTTCCAACTTTGGTATCAGATGAAAGCCCTTGGTGAGGGTAACATTTTTTCTCATTGGAGGACCCCTCCAAAGTGTTCCCAGCGGCCTGTGGCGCCCTGGCCAGGGTCCGGACCGGTCAAAAATCGATTTTTTAAAAATTTCCAGCTTTGGTATCAAATGAAAACCCCTGGTGAGGCGAACATTTTTTGTCGTTGAGGGACCCCACCAAAGTCGACCCAGTGGCGCCGCAACCCAATCAACATCGGCAACCTCTCAGGAAATTGCGTTAAACACTCAGTTGCGTTCTCAAATTCGAATGAAAGAGTCTGCAATTCAGATTTATATGCCCCCACGCGGCGCCGCTACCCCCCCCCCCCCAAATATCGGCAGCCATTCAGACAATTGCGTTAAATACACACTTTTGCGGGCTCAAATCTGCATAAGCAGTGCTAATAAACAAGTCTGCTATTTATGTAAATTTCTATCCTATGTATCCCACGCGGCGCCGCTACCCCCCCCCACATCGACAACCGCTCAGCAAATTGCGTTAAACAAACATTTGCGTTCTCAAATTCGAATAAAAGAGCCTGCAATTCAGATTTCTATGCCCCCACGCGGCGCCGCTACCCCCCCCCCCCCCCAAATATCGGCGCTGGCACCAGGCCCACACGGTCTCCAGGGGCCGCGCAGACGCCTTTACACCCATATTATGTAGGGGCGCTATCGCGCCCCTACATAATTAAGTACAGAAGACTGGACAAAGGAAAATTTAAGCATGTCTCCCACCCCCACTCCACCTCATCAAAGCTATTTTTACATTCGCGCCCTAAAAAACTCCTGCAAAATACACCATTTCTTTAATAGTTGGACTCTTTAAATGTGTGCTCTGCAAAACGAGATAAGCATTTGCAGACTAGAAAATATCCAACAGTAAACCAGTTTATAATTATATTCCATTACTCTTTAGGAATCAAGGTTTAGTGAGGAGGAGAGGGAGAGGGGTGGTTCCCGAATTTTCCCGGCTTACCTGAAAATGGAGAATTTGTATGATATAGCGGAGGTCTGTCGGAGGGAGGAGATTTAAGCACAGAGGAAGTGGCGATGGATGGAAGGAAGGGAGAGGCCGTAGACCAGTGATGGTTTACTGAAAAAAACAAATAAATAAATAAATACATAAATAAGCAATCCATTTCAAACTGTCTCGACTCTTAGAATTATTGTGAAAAAGCTACAAATTGAGCATGAGTTCAACTTCCGGCCAAAGTCCATACACAGAAGTTATATATAACCTCCTAAATGTACCCTCACTGCCTGTCAAATCGTAGCCCATAGGCGTATGCAGACCCATATATTATGTAGGTATAAGCCGCACAAACGTTAACGTGTTACCATTTTTTCCTATATTTTATTTCAAGCAGACAAAAACTGCACCCCAAACACAGAGGGAGGGGACTGTAACATACATTCAGTAGTACTGTTTAGATTGGCGGCTGAGGACAAGGCAGAACCACCGCCCCCAAGATGGTCCAATGGAGTCACACCTTCACCGCGCATCCACCCGCTTAATTCTCCTGAAGAAATCAACAGACATCAACACAGTGAAACATCGCAATATAACGAGGACAAAACGTTGGCAAAATGTAACGAGAACGTCACAGTAAACGCATCCTCTGCCAAAATTTAAAATTACGGTAGAAGTTTAGAAAATAAGAAATGAAAAGCAAATTTTCCCCAATTTCACTAAAATGAAATCTCCTCACCCCCCCCCCTCCAGTCTCCAAAAATGTTCAGTGCAATCCGTAAACAAGTTTAGAGATTGAAAAAACCGTCAAACATTTTCTCCACTTATCTAATCTAAACTACCAGTCAGTACACCTACCAGAGCTATGAGACAGCGGCAGGGTACCGGGTGGAGGCGGACCGCCAGGGGTCATCGGGCCCGGAGGAACCCTTCTTCCGCATCCGCTGGCCGGCATGCCACTACTGTTCAGAAAGGACGGAGAATGGGCGGGCGGATGGGCAGGGCCGGAGGAATAGGGCGGCACAGTGCCACCGATGGAAATACTTCGATGGGAGTGGGGGTGGGGATGCTGGTGATGCTGAAGACTAGGGGGCAGGTAGTCACCGCCAAGGGTAGAGCCGTCCGACAGCATATGGCCGCCTCCACCTAGGCTGGTGATGTCATCATAGTCCGCATAGTGTTCACCGTTCTGCTGAAGAAGACAAAATAAATTGGATATACAACTGGAGGACTTACATATTCTAGGGGAGGGATGCCCCCATAAACGACCACCGCCCAAAAGCCTTCCCCAAAACCAGAGGATGCCTCTTTTGGTACAAAAGTTTCCTCTGAAAATTTTTGGAAATTTTCCGGAAGTTTTACTTAATTTTTGCTTTGAACACCAAATCTACTTATTTTAGTGATAAAACCAACTTTCATAGTGATGATAAAAATAACGCTAGTTTAGCATTTTAGTTTAATATGTTAAAAAATCTCATCATTTTCGTTGCCCGAAGAAAAACTCTAGAGTAAGGCCAGTCGAATCAGAAAGAAAAACACACTAAAGTCTGACCAAAAAACGTAGAAAGCGAAATTGTTTTCTTTATGTTATCTCAAATGTACTCTACAACTCTCCTTACCAGTCTGGGCATGAGAGAACTGAAGTCATCATGATGTAGTGAAGGAGGAGGCGGACCGCCCAGGGAGAGAGTGGAGAGTTTGTGTCGCAACTGGAGCGGAGGATCACTGAGGAGCAGGGCGGCTGCGGTCTGAGAGGGTGAGCAAGACGTCGGGGGTGAACAGGGCAGGTTCAGTGGATTATCACTCATGTTCTAAATGAATAAGCAAAATAAAGAAAAACATTCCCAACAGACAGCTTGGATTAATAATGGTTATAAACATATACCAGATATGTATCTTACCTACTGCTGCAGCTAGTGTAATTGAAAGGAATAGTATGTCTTGTCGTATGGTGTAAAAGTACGTAAGCTTTCTGTGACAGTAAGCTAAATGGCAAGTGCTAAAATTATATTTTTCAAAGCTCTAACAAAAACACTGCACGTAACGTATGTACGAAATAAATTTATTTGATTAAATTGAAATAGGCTTTATTCGAATATGCAAATCGCCATTTCCATCCCCCAAAAGTATTTCCCACGTACAACCCAACCATCACACCAAGAGCGCATAATTGCACTATTATAAAGAAGGAAGAGATAATCGATAAAACAGCCACGTATTCACGGATCCACAAGGGATACAAAGAAATCAATAAAATATCAAAGTCCAAAACGTGAATACCCAAAACAATGTTCACCTTTCTTCCACTACCGGTTTCGGGTTAAAACCCATTTGATTCAGAAACCACAACCATCATTTAAATGATTTAAGAGTGACAGTAATAGACTTTGCCGAAGAAGAAACTTGCAGAAAGAAGAAAGAAAAACAATGGATCAGCCAACATTTCACTGACTATCCTTTTGGAATCAATTGGGAACATATTCTTCGTTTCAACAAGTCCCCGCCCCCCGGGTCTGGATTTACTAGCATCCATTCTGTCGAAGACCGTCCTGAGCCCCCTAGAGCCCCCCAAACATTTGTGTCACAGTCCCGGCCCGCCCCCCTGGCTCCCCGAATCAGAACTTTGCCCCCAAATCGTCCCGAGGCACCTGGAGCTTCCCGGACATCTGTATCGCGGTCCCACCCTGTCTCCCAGTCAATAACTTTGTCCCCGACCTTCCCATTTCCTGAAATTTTGCAGCGCCGAAGGGACGGGATCCACCTGACGAAGGGTCGTCTGAGAACCCGAAACCGGTAGTGGAAGAAAGGTGAACATTGTTTTGGGTATTCACGTTTTGGACTTTGATATTTTATTTTACTATTATAAAGAAGAAGAGTAAGCCACTAGAGGGCTTCTCTTCTTGGCATTGCGTAACGGTGCTCCGACCACAATACGCGAATGTTCCGTTTGGTAGGGGGGGGGGGGGTAGCAGAGGTCCCCGTTTGGTGGGGGGTAGCCAACAGCCAATCAGACTGCAGAAACCCCCTCCGCTTGGGGGAGGTCTAACAAAGGATTACGGTAGTTACAGCTTATTTCCAAAAAAGATCCCCGTTTAGGGGAGGGGGATCGCAAAAAGTGGTCCCAGCTTGGGGGGGGGTCGCCAACAGGCAATCAGAATGAGCCAAACTTAGCCTGCGTAAGCGACCCCCCCCCCAACCAAATGGGGAGGGGTTTCCCTGTTGACCCCCCCCCCCCAACCGGGAGGGGGTATGCCTGTCGAGCCCCCCCCAAAACAGGGGAACATTCGCGTATTGTGGTCGGAGCACCGTTACGCAATGCCAAGAAGAGGAGCCCTCTAGTCGCTTACTCTGATCACACAAACAACCGCAGCAAAACAACACTATTCAATCGACCAGCCTAAAACCAGATTCGACAAGACAACTACCGACAAACCAACCAACCAGTGAGATTGAATTGTGATGATAGCGCTGATACAGTGGATTGCTGGCAGAGGAGGCCTGGTGGTGATTCTGATGCTGCATCTGATGCAGGTTCAGCTCAGACGATGCCGACCCATGTAGTCCCAGTCCACCACCACCCATAAAATTCAGGGGGGAGGAGGAAACGGCGGTCGTTTGCGCGGTGGAATAGGACTGAAGCTCACTGCTGCTCAGTTGCTGGTGACATCGCTGTTGCTGTTGCTGCTGCTGTTGTTGTTGTCGTTCAAACAGCAACTCCAGTCGGCTCACTGACTGAGAGTTGGGCCGCAGTTGACTGAGAAAAGAGGAGCCCCCATAGTCTGAAGACGTGTGGGGCGGGGCATGCGGAGGTCCGCCAAATCCAGGTGGAGGGCCGTTTGCCGGATACTGATAGGTGGAGTGGGGAGGGAGAGGAATTAGAGTGGAGGAACGACCCGTACTGGTGTTGGCGAGGAACTGGGACTGCTGGGAAGAGGCGGCGACGGAGGCTGGCTGTCCAAACTGTTGCTCCTGGATCAGAAGATCAGATAGACCCTTGGAGGATTCGGCAAACGGATCAAAGCCTGCAAAAGAAAGCAAACAACTCAAGATAAAGAGGAACGGACAGTACAATAAGCTGGTGCTTTTTTCCTACTAAAGGAAAGATAGGACAGTGTGCATATTTCAAATCTGTATGGAATAATATGCATTCTAAAATGCGTGCCGTAAATGCGCGAGCGCTTAGAAAGTGTGTACTTGGAATAATGTTCCATATGAAATTATGCATCATTAATCAGAATATTAATTATTTATTATTATAGTTAGAACATGCTAATCGATAAACATACGGACACACGGCGTGATTGCTTATAGGTTAAGATAAGAAAAGACTACTATATATACTATACTATATATATGTAATATATATAATTAGATAAATTCTAACGCAGGAAATGAGGGGTGTTTAAAATTGTTACTCTTTTTACTAAACGGATAGACAGACACAAATACAATCTTTGACATTTGAATGTTGTTAATTTACTGAATTTAAAATTTAATGGGAATGGACAATTGCATCCTTTGAAAAGGTGGTTAGCAAAGACACACGAAATGAACAAAAGAAAGCTGTCACTGTCTAATTTAAAAACCGCTATAATTTATATCAAAACAGCAAACTTGTCTCTACCTAAGTCGTCGTCTGTATGCTTAAAATGTGACTGGGAATGGGGTGGGTGAGGTGCGGGTGAATCTTTGAAACCGAAGGCGGCCTGCCAGTCCGTCCCCGTGTCCACAGATGAGAGCAAATCCGCAGCGGAACAGCCCATTTCTGCCATCAGTCCACCGCCAGTAGCATCACAAATGTTCGCATTATTTAAGCCTAAACAAAACAATGTATTGAAATTAAGTAAAACGAACAAATAATAAATAATGATGTAAATAGTATACAATGATTAGATTCGACTCGTCGATCATCACAGAGAGTATTAATATCTGTACGAATAATTTATAATAGCAGATAAACAGATCTGTTTCCCCACTGTGGTGTGGGTTGAGGCCCTGCCAACATAGCTAGATAGGCAACCCCTCGACTCCGAATCTCCCAAAAATCAAAACTGACAGACCGGAAAAACCAAGATTTTCAGAGAAATGTTTTATGGCTTTCACGAAATTTCACGTAATTGTTGTCCAATTTCAAAATCACGTTTGCTTTGACAATGTCTAGAAAACTAGTCACCCCCCCTCCTTACCAGATGGTGAGACCACTTACCAAACTTCTCAATCCAGAAACGCTGGCCAAAGAAATAGCCAAACAAGCTAACAAAAAACGAGGCCGACTCTTCTCATAATTTGCAGTCTTCCCCACATGGCTTCCCCCCCCCGGATTAGGGCCTGCCGGGCCCTCCCCAGACTAGTGAACAGTAAAATAAGGTCAAAAATTTTTCCGGCTTCGCCGGATTTTCAGGAGTTTTTAAGCTATTTTAAGCTTAAAATTAGAATAAAAATTGCACAATTCTTAGCTCAGCAGCAAAAATAGCTATTTTTAAACATTTTCGAAAAAAATCTCGCACCCCCTAGAACTCTGTGCCCCCTCCAGACTGCCCCCCACCAGAAATCTTTTCCTAGGAAAAAGTCAGTCACTAGAACTGACCTTGTCCAAGAGAGCGTGTGAGTCGATTATCCTTGGTTCCTAGACCAGCTAGGACACAGCTAGTACTGTTACTGTTCGGAGTCAGATCACAGTGGTGATGAAAGGAGGATGTGGTGACGTCACCGCCGGGAGTCCGTTGTTGCGACCGACCGCCGCCCTCCCCTGGGGAGATACCACTACTGGAGCCAAGCGGAGACAATGAGGAAGAAGTGTGGTGGGGTGCCGGAGTACCGCTCGTCGTATTTATGGTCAACTGGTGCTGTGAGTGCTGCGATTGTGCTGAATCGAGAAGCACAGCAGCAGTAGTAGAGCACGAATCAGGAAGTGGCGCCCGATTGGAGGGGGGAATGGTAGAGGGAAGTGGGCTATCACTGCTACTGGAGCCTCCCGAGGGAAGCTGAGGCCCGCCGGCCCCAGGGGTGAGACTAGGAGGCTTTTTTGGCACAAGATTGAAAAATGTTCCATGATGAGAGAAGAGGGACTCTGAGTTGTCCTTGACCACAGAGGCCAGGATTGGATGGAGAGCCGCCGATGTAGCAGAAGAGGAAGGGGGAGGAATGCCAGCGGAGGGGACGGATGGGGCTGATCCCCCACCCGCACCACCCCGCAACGGCTCATCCACTTTGGAGCCGGTGTCCGCAGCAGTAGCAGGAGTCTGTGAACTAAGTTTGTCTCCGCCAGCCGGTCGATTCAGAAGACCAGCGGGGGGCGGGACCCGTTTGGAGAACAGGGGAACTGGCTGCTGTTGAGAGCAGATCAAATGTCCACTACTTCCGGTTGCACCCATACCCCCACCACCACCGCTTGGGGTAGTGCCAGCGGTACTGGTACCACGACCCGGTGCCGGTGAATCACCCCTACTATCACCGCCTGTCACAGGTCCACCACCATTACTACTGCTACTCCGATGCCCACTGTGTTGCTGTTGGGACTGAGCGGACTGACGTCCGCCCGCAGTAGACTGACGATTGGCGCCAAACTGATTGAGGGCGGAGGAAACGCCTCCAGCACCGCGACGATTGCCTGAAACAAGTATAAAAACAACAATAATGACTCACTTTACAAAACAAAGACCATCTACAACTGCGGGGTTGGTCTGAGTCTATTTATTTCTTCTTTAATCAGGCTATGGCTCTTTGAAAAATTGTGACGCCAATATGAGCCTCGTAGTAGGACATGCTCACATGCTAGGCAGTTACAACCGTACGACGTCGTACTTTACATGCTAGTTTACGTGTTTGCACAACCTGCTTATGAGAACTCATATCATTGTATTTTACATGTGACGAATGCGCATTCTTGGTTCTTGTTTGCCTTTGGAGCAAGCCGTTGACTGGACTCAGGTATCTGTCAACTAAAAACAAGATTGAAAATGTAAATATGAGTCTCCTGTATACTCCATGCACAATTACACACAAACACGTAATTACCAACCTGAATGTGCGCCGCTGCCTCGATTTTCTCCGATAGGAGGACTGCGAGATCTAAAACAAACACATAAACTATAGCTGGCTGGCACGGTTATGACTAAATGGATAAATAGAAGACTTTTCCCGTTGACACTACTTTCTGTTAGCAGCTGTTCCGAGATTATTTTAACAACCGCAGCCACCCAAAATGGAACGCATACAAATCTTAAAACTCAAGACAAACCACACGAACTCAAAGCAACCCAATCACTGAAGTCGATATTCTTAATTCAAAATAATTAAAATCAAAAATCAGCAAAAGTGCAACAAAACGTATACTTGTTTCCCGTGAGCTCAGCGGATGCAGTGCCGTGCTGCGTTTGCTGCTGTCGGCCGGCGCCAGCACGTCTAGCCTGCTGCTGGCGGCGACTGTGTCGCGGTGGGACATTATATCCACTGTTATTGGACTGTTGTGGTGGCTGCTGGGGTGAGTGTGTCCCAACATGACCCATATCCCCACCATTACAGGCTCCAATTCCAGCGGCGGTGGTGGTGGTGGTGGAGGAGGAGGAGGAGGAGGAATTAATGCTGTTGTTGGGGACAGGCTGTCGGTCTGTCCCACCAGTACCGGAATCTCCACAGGAACCACAGTCCAAGGACCCACTGCTCCCCAGAGCCATCAAACCTTCCGGTTGACTACCCAGAAGGGAGGGCGGGGAGGAGTTACCGCTGGATCTAAAACTGAGAACAAAATTCAATCCAGAGTACAAATGTATATAATTGATTGTCTTAGTTGAGAAGAGACTAGAATTTGACTTCTACTGGTTTCACTAAAGCGGGAAGCCGTTACAACTCTGGGTTTATTTTAGGCAAAAATAAGTGGGGGAGGGAGAGTGGGGGGATTAAAAATGGCCCAAAAATGCTAAAATGGCTGTATAAATAGCCTGTTTTCCACATACACTGCTATAACTAAGCTTAAAAGTGCTCAAAAATCAAGTTTTAGCACCAAAAAAGGCGATTTTTTTGATCAAAAACTTCCGTCGACGCCGGAAAAATTTTGAAAACTTTGACCAAAAATCCTAAAAATTTGGCAATTCTTGGGCACCTTAGGGTGAGTGGGGGGAAGCCCAAAAAGGGAGGTGGGGCCGAGTGGGGGGGAGGTGCTCGAGTGGGCCCCCCCAGTAAAATAAACCCAGCAGATACATACAGTTAGTTACTTTACTAAAAATCAATCAATCAATTTACCTGACACTGGAAAGTATCTGAGAGGTAATCTGTTCAATAAGCTTCTTTTCATACTCTGTATGCTTCCTAGACAAATAGGAAAACAACAAAAATATACAACCAAATAAAAAACCTTATGTTATATACAGGCATAGGTACCTTCCCACTTTAGAAAATAGCGTTTCAGGAGATATGGCAAAATGAAACAAGAAAAAATTTACAAATGAAACGATAAATTTGTAGCTACACAGAATCATAATGCATTTCAAAAATCAGTTTTTCTAAAGCTAAAATCGCGAACATACAGAGACTCGGAAAATTTTCAATACTGCCATATATATTTATCATGTTGCCGCAAATTTGTACCACAACGCAGAAAGCAATACGGCTGTAAAAATAATAGAAAACGTAACAAAAGCATATCACCGGATTCATACCCTTGTTGCATTTGCTCCTTGGTAAAACTGGCAGCCATATCACCAACCTCATGGAGGTACATACAATCCTGAAACCATGATTATGAACATAAAGGTAGGTAGTAAAAATCAGTATGAACTCAAAAATATTCAATTTCGGCACACCCAAATCAAAATTTCACTCCCATATTCTGATGTGGTTAGATACGCAACACTAACTTCATTGTTGGAACAAAAATACCACAATCAGTAAAGGCAAGCATACACAAACTTAATTTACGTACTGGTTTATTGCAAGGAGCATTTTTTAGAAAATTGGAACAGTATTTTGTGGTTCCCAGGGAGGCCTTCACTGTTCGCCCATCGTTTAGTACAAAATTATTGACAGTCTGAATAGCTCGTAGGGCATCCTCTGCCCTAAAGTAAGTGATATAGGCGCTTGCACTTGGACCCTGAAATTAAAACAAAACGTCATCCTGTCAAATAATAAATTGAACAGAATCAAACAAAGTTGCAAAACACAAAAGTAAACATCAAAACTATCCAGCCCCAAACTAAGCAACACCGATGCATGTTTAAATAAATTTAAAGGCGGAAAGGATTAAGGCGCGTTTGGAAGAAATCTGAAAAATTGTAAGGGTACAGATGTAGCTCAAAACATCTATTTAACGCAAAATTCACTTCCTGTGCGAACGCCAAGGATTCGCCTTCAGGCATTTGAATAAAGACAAAATTCGGAGATAATCATAGTTTAGAAATCTGAATTAGGTCAGCAAAGGACTTTGCAAACAAGCTGAGATAAACTTTGTGTAATAAATTCAGGCTTATTGTGCGAAATATCAAAATAGCGAATTTTCGCTACATTCACAAAAGCAATGAACTTGGAGTAGGGTTAAAATTTCCGAGCCTTTTTTGACTACACGTACTTGAGCACCAACATAGGTTGACTGACTGTTGACCATAATTTTCTGAATTTTTCCAAACTTTCCAAAATATTCAGGCCTTTTTAGCATCTCTGGTTCAGCAAGGCGGGCCGGCAGACCCACCACAAACACGAGATTCTTCTGTACAACTCTAAAACGTAAGAATAAGTAAGTAGGTAAAATACGTAAATACGTAAGAACGTAACGTAAAAATCATAAGAAAACTAATAAATACATAAATCAGCTCAGCAACGAATTTATTATGGCAAACATGGTAAACATGGTTTCCAAAATGTTAGCTTTAAGGTGAACATGTACACAGAAAAACCTTAAATTGGCTAAATGCTTCCGATTTTCGGAAACTTTCTGCTTCTTCTGCTGTTCCTTTAACTTTTTTTCATTCTTGATTTTCTGAAGCCTGAAACACAGCAAAGCCACAAACTTATCAAAAAACAGAAAGCTTCAGTAGTAGCTCAGTCTGTAGTTCAAATCATTAATTTAGGGTAGTTGCGCAGTAAGAAAAAGGCGGCTGGAGCTATCTCCATCCTGTCAGCTTTGTCAGAAAATTTATTGCAGAAAGGATTTTTCATTTCTGATGCATAAACTGACTTTGAGTAACAATAAGACATCAGCGAAACACTTAGGGATTTCCCACTGGCGGATCCCGGATTTTGTGGCCGGGGGGGGCGGGTCCGCACGGAAAAAGTTGTGTGCCAGGGGGTTTGGGGGCCCGAGCCCCCCAGAAGTTGAAGAAATTTTTTGTTTTGCAATAAAATTGGTGCTCAAATCGTTAATTCTTCACATTTCAACGAACCGCAGAGATATTAAAAATTTTAAGCATTTGTAAGCAAAATTGAATTTTTTCTACGAAAATTCGAACGCATTTCAAGCTTTTTCTTCAAATACACTATGAATATGCTGCTAAGATAACGAAAATTCGCGCCGAAGGCGCGAATTTTTTTACTTTTTTGCTTTTTTCCCTATTTTCCCCTGAGTTTTCCTACCTTCCAATCGCGACAAGGGGGGGGGGGGGCGGCAGTCCACCCCCCGGGGTTTCCCCAATCCCAGTCACCGAAATCTGGCTGCGTCACTGCGTATACGTAATTGAGACAACGAAACAAGGCAAACAGAAACAAAATCGTTAGTGTTACTTTCATGGTTTTTTAAAATCGGGACTACGTAACGTGTAGATTTAAATTTCAGGGTGTATTTCATTTGGTGCTTCATTTACTACAATTTCAGCTATTTATGGCAGTTAAAATTTTAGATGGGCAACTGTAAAGTAAAAATACAGAAAATGTAAATTTACTCTTCGTTAGTAAGTGGCTTAAAGTTGACTGGATCCTCAGGATAAGGCTGAAACAAAACAAACATACGTACGCGTTTACAAAATAATCTGATAACAATCACCACATTATCAGTTTGAAATCTGAGCATTTTACACACGTTAAAATACTGTAAGTTCAAAATTCATATCAGAAACATTATTATTATAAGATGAAATACGATTTCAGAGTTAGAATGAAGTGGTACACACGCCACACGCTGCACTGAATCCGCTCTCAGACCATAGTCCAAATATACTTCCATATCCTCAAGAGTTAATTTATTATTATTACTATTATTATTGTTAGTAGAAGAAGAGTAAGCCACTAATGCATTACGTAACATGTAACAGTAATCCTAATATTTGTTCTTCTGTGTCCGCAAACACGGAGCAAGAAAGGAGGGGGGGAATCGTCCCGTTTGGTAGAAAAGATTATTTCAAGGAAAAGGTCCCCGTGAACATCCAACATGAGCGCCTGAACTCCGACGCTCTTGGCATCTATGCCATTGCCAACGGATCTGGACCCAATCCATCCCTGGAAGGCGGCCTATCGAAACTGGGAACGATCTGGGCTTGCTCCGGTTACGAAGTAATGGGCAGTGCACTATGCTTGGAGCCTACTGCCACAGAATTGGAATGGCGGATAGCCCCAGTTGTCCAGACTGCGGACATGAATCTGAAGGCCTCCAGCACCTACTACTCGACTATCCTGCGCACACTCCTCCCGTGGCGTGCCAGGCACCTCTCGATCCTTACGAAGGCCCCAGTATCAGTGGTGGATTTCCTACGGGGTGTGGGACGGCTATAGCCCCATCTCATTGTATTGGTTTCCAACCAGATGATCCAGGAGCAACAATAACAACAGCAGCCAACGAATCATATCCGTTTTGGCGATCCTTCATGTTTTAACTAGCCCCCCCCCTCACGCAACAAACGGCATTCGCGCACTCTGGTCGGAGCACCTGGCTCTTTTCCTAAGGGGGCGCCACCCAGAATCGCCCCTTCAGGATTAAGGCCTGCCGGACCTCCCCCCCCCCAGGTTTTGAAACTATATATATAGATCATGGCGCAGCT
>JASAND010018744.1:0-25165 GCA_030248195.1 Trissonchulus latispiculum
TTAATCTGCAAATTATTCGTATTATGACATACGCCAATATGAGCCTCGTTGTAGGACAGGCTCATATGTTAAGCGGTTGCAACTTGTTTTCCTTAATTTACAACCTCCCTACGGAACTCATATGTATTTTACAGGCTAGTTTTTGCTTATGTACAACCTGCCTACGAAGACTCATATGTATTTTACATGCGACGAAGGAGCACTTTTTGTTCTTGTATAATAATAAAAGCAGTCAGAGCCTAAAAATAGTTGCCATACAACCCAAGAAATATTCAATACGAAAGCTAAAGGAATACAACTTTTCAATGCCGTTTCTGCCGTTAATTTAAAAAATTTCTCAACTTCTGGGAGGTCCCCTCCGTTGTATAATTGGTGTGTCTGTACTATATGGAGCCGTCCCCAGTAGCAGTTAAAGCATCGAACCTTAGTACGTGACCAGCAAGTTTGTGAAAAAATTATTCCAAAAAGTTGGAAAAATAAAGAAATCGTTTCAGTAGGCGAAGTGTTTTTCAGAAATTTGAATTTGTCCAATCTTATTTTTGACATTTAATGAATTAATCTTTTTAAACATTTCCATTATGAATTCTATTGCAATTTACAAAATTTTCTCAACTTCTGGGGGCTCCGCCCCCCAGACCCCCCGCGTGGCTTCTTTCGAAATGTTACACAAGTGCAGTTGGCATAACTTTGGCTTGAATGATCTGAAAATAACATTGTAGCAAGAAAATAACGTCTAAATGTATTTTATTTTATATTACAGTTGAAAAACGACACTTTTAAATTTTACACAGCTTCAAACAAAAATACACAGTGAAATTTAAATTTACACAAGATTTACACAGGTCCGATTTTGAAAAAAAAACCCTGCCTCCAATGACAAAAACGTTTCCAGAGGGGTTATCGGAAAACAGGATGACGGGGACCGAACTCCCACCGGGGAGGGGGGGGCGTTGCGCTGCGTGAGGTACGGAAAAGTTGAAAAAACAAAATTGTTTCTACATCAGAAAACGTTTACAGACGGGTTATCGGAAAAGAGGATGACGGGGGGCCGAACTCCCACCGGGGAGGGGGGGGGGCGTCGCGCTGCGTGGGTTACGGAAAATTTGAAAAACGCAATTGTTTCTACATCAGAAAACGTTTACAGACGGGTTATCGGAAAAGAGGATGACGAGGGGCCGAACTCCCACCGGGAAGGGGGGGGGTCGTCGCGGTGCGTGGGGTTCGGAAATTTGTAAAAACTCAATTGTTTCTTCATCAGAAAACGTTTACAGACGGGTTATCGGAAAAGAGGATGACGGGGGGCCGAACTCCCACCTCCAACAAACTTTTGGAAAAATCGAGTTTTGACCGACCCTTACCCCTGACCAGGGCGCCACAGCTCGCTAGGGACACTTTAGAGGGGTCCTGCAATGACAAAAAATGTTCGACTCACCATGGGCTTTCATTTGATAGCAAACTTGGCCACTTTTAAATAAATTGATTTTTGACCATTTTGGACCGGTCTGGTCATGGCACCACAGGCCGCTGGGTCCACCACAGGTCGTAGATTTTACCGGAATCAGTTCCTATTCGAATACAAAACCTCAGCCCAGCAGCTCTTATGCGTATGGCTCCACAGTCCGTAGGCCCTAACCCACTGAACACACTAGACCCCTGGTCAGGGCGCCACAGGCCGCTGGGTCAACTTTGGAGGGGTCCTCCAATGACAAAAAATGTTCGCCTCAGCAAGGGCTTTCATTTGATACCAAACGCGGCCACTTTTGAAAAAAGCGATTTTTGGCCGTTTTCGGCCCGGTCCACGGTCCGAACCCCTGGCCAGGGCGCCACAGGGGTCCGGGCGATACCTACTATAGCCTGTGGCGTAGACCTCCCGCACCCCAGCCCAAATGCCAAATATGAACGACCTGCCTACTGTGGATCTATCTGTATAAGAGGCCAAAGTTGGAGTTGCGTCACGGTTGGGCCCAGCACCATCTGGGTGCCCCCAGCCATATGGATAGGTCCTAGAGCGAAACTAATGGGCCATTTAGATTCACCATATAGGGGTTCCTATTCGAATACAACACCTCAGCCCAGCAGCTCTTATGCGTATGGCTCCACAGTCCGTAGGCCCTAACCCACAGAACACACTAGACCCCTGGTCAGGGCGCCACAGGCCGCTGGGTCGACTTTGGAGGGGTCCTCCAATGACGAAAAATGTTCGCCTCACCAAGGGCTTTCATTTGATACCAAACTCGGCCACTTTTGGAAAAATCGATTTTTGGCCATTTTGGGCCCGGTCCACGGTCCGGACCCCTGGCCAGGGCGCCACAGGGGTCCGGGCGATACCTACTATAGCCTATGGCGTAGACCTCCCGCACCCCAGCCCACATGCAAAATATGAACGACCCGCGCACTATGGATCTTTCTGTATAAGAGGCCAAAGTTGGAGTTGCGTCACGGTTGGGCCCAGCACCATCTGGGTGCCCCCCAGCCATATGGATAGGTCCTAGAGCGAAACTAATGGGCCATTTAGATTCACCATATAGGGGTTCCTATTCGAATACAAAAGCTCAGCCCAGCAGCTCTTATGCGTATGGCTCCACAGTCCGTAGGCCCAGACCCCCCTTTTACACACTAACTTTCGACCCCTAGCCAGGACGCCACAGAAGCCAGATCGAAAATTCATATAGCCTATGTTCTGGCGACCCTTGGGGTAATGCTGAATCCCAATCCTCAGACCCCTCGACCAAGGCCTGCTCAATTGAATCGCGTCAAAAATTTTGACTTTTTTGAAAAAAAACTATGTCCGAAAAAATCGAAATCCTGCTATGTACAGAGACCTATGGGGAAGTCCTACCTACACTAAACTTATTTCCCCAAAAATGGGGGAAAAGTTGTTCACAAAAAACCCCATATGGTATAGAAAATCTTTGAGCTCCGACTTCTAGGGTGGGGGTAACAAAAAAAATGGAGAGAAAGTCTGTAGTTCAAAAATTCAATCTGTCATATCTCAAAAACGGCTTGGCCGATTTCGCTCAAATTTGCAGAGCATGGACCCCTCGCGAAGGGCTTTCTACTGGTACAATATGAAGGCTCTACCTCAACTCCTCCGCCCGCACCAGGGGAAACTATGATCCAACACTACGCAATGTGCTTATTTTTCCCTATTCTAGGTAGTGCGCTAACGCGCACTACCTGATATACAAGTAACAAAAATGCTCCGCACAAAGGAGGATAATATGTGTATGATGGCCTGTGTCTATCCTTAAAATTGAGAAAATAAAGATCCAGTTCTATGACAAAAGTTGCTCAGCTCACTTAGGGCTTTCATTTGATACCAAATTTGACCATTTTTGAAAAATTTTATTTTGGACCCAAAATCGTCTAAGTCCCCACCCCAGCCCACCACAGCACTCTACAGCCACTTTGGGTATGCAGTTCTATGACAAAAGTTGCTCAGCTCACTTAGGGCTTTCATTTGATGCCAAAGTTCACCACTTTTAAAAATTTTCATTTGTGACCCAAAATCGTCTAAGTCCCCACCCCACCACAGCACTCTACAGCCACTTTAGGTACGCACTTCTATGACAAAAGTTACTCAGTTCGATGCGGGCTTTCATTTGGTATCAAATTTGACCACTTTTGAAAAATTTCATTTTTGACCGAAAATCGCCTAAGCCCCCAACCCACCCCACCACAGCACTCTGCAGCCACTTTGAGCATGCAGTTCTTTGACAAAAGTTGCTCAGCTCGCTTAGGGCTTTCACTTGGTACCAAATTTGACCACTTTTGAAAACTTTCATTTTTGACCGAAAATCGCCTAAGACCCCACCCCACCCCACCACAGCACTCTACAGCCACTTTGAGCATGCAGTTCTATGACAAAAGTTGCTCAGCTCGCTTAGGGCTTTCATTTGGTACCAAATTTGACCACTTTTGAAAACTTTCATTTTTGACCGAAAATCGCCTAAGTCCCCACCCCACCCTACCACAGCACTCTACAGCCACTTTGAGCATGCAGTTCTATGACAAAAGTTGCTCAGCTCGCTTAGGGCTTTCATTTGGTACCAAATTTAACCACTTTTGAAAAATTTTATTTTCGACCACTTGACCCCCCACCCGACTGACCCTTCAAACGGCAAAGTGGAACCAGCCCAGCAAAATAGGTACGTCGGACGGCAAAACGGATACCGGGAATGAGCTGGGCACACCAGAAAACCCCTATAAACAAAGTTTTGAGAGGCCAGGTAGAGCCTACTATGGACCTCCAGGAAGCGGTTTCCGACTTGACCCTCCCGACGGCAAAGTGGAACCAGCCCAGCAAGATGGGTGGGTCTGACGGTAAAACTGTCTGCGGGAATCGATTCTCCGTGCCAGAAAACCATTGCATGGAAGATTTGAGCGTTCAAAGTTAAATAGATAGCGAGAAATTTCGATTTTTCATTTTTCGAATTTTCGCCATCTTTGACGGGCCACTGTAGTCGCTAGGGAAGTGATAGAGAAACGCAACCTAGACCGTTAGTTAGTTCAATATATGTAATTTCTGAATATAAAAAGAAATCAGCTCCAGCTTGTAACGTTCGACCTGAGCGACGACCACAAAAATGGTCACTTTTCGCTATGAGCCGACTTTGCGGCGCCACTGCGGCGCTGTGGCGCAGTTGCGGCGCAAAAAAAGTTGTGATTCTTAAATTCTTTAGAGGGTACTACTAGACCCCATAGCCCTTTAGGTTGGCCCACCGCTGCAGATCACGTGAAAGCGGCGAACATTATGTACAATACAACCATCAAATAGGAGAAACCGGAAAAAAAAACATCGCCGCCATAACCGGTCCGGGGCGCAACTTTTTAACGGTAAGTGATACGGGGCTGAAACTTCACAGACATACTAAACTCGATGTGCTCTACAATTTGCGCATGAAATCTGCGCAGGATTTTGCGCAGCTTCTGCGCAGCTTATTTTACACTGTCTCCAGCCACTTTTCACACATATTATAGGGGTCGCTGCCGCGACCCCTATGATATACGTTACACATTCCATGATAAAAATCTTAAATCCCAGAATTAGTTCAAGTTCATGAATATCTTCTTATTATCTCATTAAACAGTGTTTTTGGTAGTTTCTTAATGTTCTGATTTCATAAATCAACTTTCAGAAGATGTCTCGAATAGTTTTCCATTTTTTCCGATGCTTCGAAAAACCCAAATACATTTTGGTCAGATTTAGCATACACCCACCTACTATGACCCAAGGAAAGGTTGTAAATAGTGCGAAATCGCCGGAAAAGTTCTGAAAACATTATATAGCGCGGCGGGAAAACCCAAATTTTGGAATTTTGGCTGTAACTTTTTTACTTTTTTATTTTTACTGCATTTTTGGAAATTTTAGACTATTTTATTTCCCCCCCACCACTTTTCGACCTCACCCCCCCCCCACTAGTGGGGGGGGCTCCCCCCACTTTTTTCGCCTAAAATAAACCCAGGGACCTGACGGTCTTCCCCCTTACTTATTAAAACGCTTAAGTATCAGCATATGTTATCCTCTCGGCAAAATTTTTGAGGCTAGTTTCAACACTGGTCTTCTCCCTGACCAATGGAAAGTGGCTAAGGTCATTCCTATATATAAAAGAAAAGGTGAAAACTCTGATCCAGTTAACTATAGGCCAGTCAGTCTCACAGCTGTTTGTTGTAAAGTTATGGAAAGTATTATTCGTGATGAAATTGTAAGTTTTTTACATGCAATAGCTTATTGTCAAGTCAGCAACACGGTTTTTTGAAGAAGCGGTCAACTGTTAGCAATGTTTTAGGCTCATTAATAGATTGTTTTAATATTATGAACTCTGGTAGGACAGTACACTGTTGTTATCTTGATTTTGCTAAAGCTTTTGACACAGTTTCTCATACTAAGTTAATATATAAATTGGAAAGATATGGCTTCAAAGGAAGACTAGTAAAGTGGGTTAGCTCTTTCTTACAGGGTCGCACACAATTTGTGGATGTTGACGGGTCAATATCAGATGTTTGTGACGTTAAAAGTGGAGTTCCACAAGGGACGATTTTAGGGCCAATCCTGTTTTTAATATATATAAATGATATTGTAGACTGTGTTCAACATTCAGAAATTATGATTTATGCTGATGATGTAAAACTGTACTCTGGAGTGGATAAAAAATCTGCGGTAAACTTATTTCTTCAGGAAGATCTTGTCAGGTTGTATGAATGGTCTCAAAAATGGCAGTTATCACTTGCCATCCAAAAGTGTTCAGTATGTGTATTTGGAGGCTACGTACAACCTGCCAGATATATTATTAATGGTGAAGAATTTACATGTAAATTAACTATGAAAGATCTTGGTTTTACATTATCACAACCTAAAGTTTTCAGAACATTGCAGAGAGGTTGTACAAGAAATGCATGTGTGTACAGGCCATGATTTTTCGCAGCTTCAAGTCGCGAAATCGAAATTTTTTAACAAAAATGTTTAAAACCTATGTTAGACCTATTTCGGAATCTGGCTCCCGTATTTGGTCACCTTTTCTACACAAAGATGTAAACACGATTGAAAAAATCCAACGTACATAGCTTCACCAAACGTATATATACCTGGATTACAGGCATTATCTTTTATCTACTCCTAACGGTTAAAAGTTACTGGATTGCAAAGTCTAGAGTATCGTAGAATTTTGCAGGACCTAAAATTGACTTACAAGACTCATGGTTTAATAGATAGAGTTTAACGAACTTTTTTCTTTCGCACCGCTATCAGTCACACGTAGCCACGCTTTTCGTTTAAAACTAAAACTTGCCCACTTCCGCATGAGTATGATGCTTGGTTTTTTCTGTTATTAGTTTCTTTACTATATATTTATCCTGTGTTTTTTTGCGAAAAAAACTGCGAAATTCCGCACTTTTTTTGAAAATTCCGCAACTTTGTTTGGAGCTCTGCGTAAAGTTCCGCAAAAATTTTTGGCCTCGAGTAGAAATTTTCAGCTATTTCTGATAATAAATCCACGTGTTTCCGCTACTTTTTGCAGAAAATTTCAAAAAATTTTCGCGCCGTCGGCGCGTATTTCTGTATTGTAGACACCTTTCAGTCTTATGATAGGACTCTTGTCCGAGATATGTAGAATACTTTGTAGTGAAAGCTTATCCAATAAAATTCTTTTCGCATAAACTAATTTCCTAAAATATATACCTGAAGAAGTACACGCGTACACATAGTAACCACTCTAATAAGATGATAACCACTCTGAACCTGAAGTATATATGCATTTGTTGAACAAAGTCGTGGATATACGTTACATACATACATACACAACCTGTTTAGACGCCAAAGTGGACAAGAATAAACCAAAATCTTTGCTAAATCGCTCGAAAAAATAGATTTTCAAGCTTGAATTTCCCGGAAACATCTAGCTTTTGTTGGAGGCTGTCACCCCCAGACCCCCATTTTTAAATTGTTTTTTATCTTGGCGTTGTGCTTCATTATGATTGCTCTGTTCTTTCTATTTTTACTATTTTTCAGAAATCTTTCTATCTGCTTTTAGTTTTAAAATGTATATATATAAATATTCCCAAACCAAATTTTATACTAATTTTCCCTGTGGCAGCTTAAGTTTTTCATGCTGCCAAAATCAAAATTTTGAGTGTTTCTATTAAGGATTTTGTAGTTTTACAAAATTTTCTCAGCTTCTGGGGGGCTCCGCCCCCCAGACCCCCGCATTTTCACCTGTAACTTTACATTCTTGTCAAAAACACACGTATCATAGGGGTCGCGGCAGCGACCCCTATAATATGTGTGAAAAGTGGCTGGAGACAGTGTAAAATAAGCTGCGCAGAAGCTGCGCAAAATCCTGCGCAGATCCTGCGCAGATTTCATGCTCAAATTGTAGAGCACATCGAGTTTAGTATGTCTGTGAAGTTTCAGCCCCGTATCACTTACCGTTAAAAAGTTGCGCCCCGGACCGGTTATGGCGGCGATGTTTTTTTTTCGGTTTCTCCTATTTGATGGTTGTATTGTACATAATGTTCGCCGCTTTCACGTGATCTGCAGCGGTGGGCCAACCTAAAGGGCTATGGGGTCTAGTAGTATCCTCTAAAGAATTTAAGAATCACAACTTTTTTGCGCCGCAGCTGCGCCACAGCGCCGCAGTGGCGCCGCAAAGTCGGCTCATAGCGAAAAGTGACCATTTTTGTGGTCGTCGCTCAGGTCGAACATTACGAGCTGGAGCTGATTTCTTTTTATATTCAGAAACTACATATATTGAACTAACTAACGGTCCAGGTTGCGTGTCTCTATCTCTTCCCTAGCGACCACAGTGGCCCGTCAAAAATGGCGAAAATTCGAAAAATGAAAAATCGAAATTTCTCGCTAACTGTTCAACTTTGAAAGCTCAAATCTTCCATACAATGGTTTTCTGGCACGGAGAATCGATTCCCGCAGTCAGTTTTACCGTCAGACCCACCCATATTGCTGGGCTGGTTCCACTTTGCTGTCGGGAGGGTCAAGTCGGTACCGACTTCCAAGAACACCATATAGGACTGTGCATAGCCTCTCAAAACTTTGTCCATAGGGGTTTTCTGGTGCACCCAGCTCATTTCCGGTGTCCGTTTTGCGGTCCGACCCACCCATTTTGCTGGGCTGGTTCCACTTTGCTGTCGGGAGGGTCAAGTCGGTACCGACTTACAAGAACACCATATAGGACTGTGCATAGCCTCTCAAAACATTGTCTATAGGGGTTTTCTGGTACGCCCAGCTTATTTGCGGTGTCTGTTTTGCCGTTGGACCCACCCATCTTGCTGGGCTGGTTCCACTTTGCCGTCGGGAGGGTCAAGTCGGAAACCGCTTCCTGGAGGTCCATAGTAGGCTTAACCTGGCCTCTCAAAACTTTGTCTATAGGGGTTTTCTGGTGTGCCCAGCCCATTCCCGGTATCCATTTTGCCGTATGACGTACCTATTTTGCTGGGCTGGTTCTACTTTGCCGTCGGGAGGGTCAAGTCGGAAACCGTTTCCTAGAGGTACATAGTAGGCTTTACCTGGCCTCTCAAAACTTTCTCTGTAGGGGTTTTCTGGTGCGCCCGGCTCATTCCGGGTATCCGTTTTGCCGTCCGACGTACCTAATTTGCTGGGCTGGTTCCAGTTTGCCGTCTGGAGGGTCAAGTCGGAAACCACTTCCTGGAGGTCCATAGTACGCTCTACCTGGAATCTCAAATCTTTGTTTATAGGGGTTTTCTGGTGTGCCCAGCTCATTCCCGGTATTCGTTTTGCCGTCTGACGTACCTATATTGCTGGGCTGGTTCTACTTTGCCGTTTGAAGGGTCAGTCGGGTGGGAGGGTCAAATGGTCGAAAATAAAGTTTCTCAAATGTGGTCAAACTTGGCATCAAATGAAAGCCCTAAGTGAGCTGAGCAACTTTTGTCGTAGAACTGCGTATCCAAAGTGGCTGTAGAGTGCTGTGGTGGGGTGGGGTGGGGACTTAGGCGATTTTGGGTCAAAAATAAAATTTTTCAAAAGTGATCAAACTTGGTATCAAATGAAAGCCCTAAGTGAGCTGAGCAACTTTTGTCATAGAATTGCATGCTCAAAGTGGCTATAGAATGCTGTGGTGGGGTGGGGTGGGGACTTAGGCGATTTTAGGTCAAAAATAAAATTTTTCAGAAGTTGTCAAATTTGGTATCAAATGAAAGCCCAAGTGAGCTGAGCAACTTTTGACATGGAACCATCCACCAATAGTTGCTGTGCCAAATAACGTCACGTGCGTATGAAACTTTTGTCTTTACTTCTTCAACCGGAATTTAAAAGATATATATTTATTTATTATTTATTTAAAGGATATATATATATATACGTACGACACAGCCAACACACACATATTATCCTCTTTTGTGCGGAGCATTTTTGTTACTTGTATATATATACATACGTATATGTACACATGCTTCGACTTTGGAAAAATAGTTGTATATAACTTGGTTATAGTATTCGTTAAATGTTAAAAATGCGTTCAAATACAACATAATCAATATATAAAATTCATTAGTTATCATTGCAAAACTAAAAACTATGAATTTAGCATTTTTTTGCGAAGTTCCGCAAAAAATTTTGGAGGACTGCGTAAAAGTTCGCAAAAAGTTTCGACGAAAAAAAACACAGTATTTATCTCTGATTTTTGTTATTAATCTTATGCTTTTGTGTTTACTCATTATACTGAAGTAAACTCTTTCTTTCTTTCTTTCTATACATAGCGTTTTTTGCAAAATTTCGAGGAAAAAATTTAACCCCTCTCCCAAATTCCATTTTTTGGACTCCGCCCCACCCAAAACCAGCTGACCCCACCCACCTTAATTTCGGCTACTCCCACGCGCACGCCACCCACAAGTTCTTCTCAAGTACACCTATGCCCTAAGCCAGGGGCGGATCCAGGGGGGGGCGGGGGGGCGGCCGCCCCCCGTCGCGATTCGAAGGTAGGAAAAATTAAGGAGAGAAAGAGGAAAAAGGGCAAAAAACCAAAAAATTTCGCGAATTTTCTACTTTTTAACAGCATATTTATTGCATTTGTGAAGAAAAGGCATGAAATGCATCCGATTTTTCGGAGAAAATTACCATTTCTGCCTGAAAATGTCAAGAATTTTAAAAATTCGATCAGTTCTTCAGTATAAAAAGAAATAAATATCCGAAGACCGATTTTATTGCAAAAACAAAAATTTCTTCAACGAGCCCCCCCAGACCCCCCCCCGGAAACATTTTACCGCCCCCCCGTCACGAAATACTGGATCCGCCAGTGCCCTAAGCAGCTGAATTTTTTTATAAAATTATGAAAAAATCCACAAATGGAAACCTGTAGTGTATAAGTGTATAAGGATTTTAATAACAGGTCGAGATTATGAAAAAATCAGTAATGGAACCTTTAGTTGGGAAGTTTTTCGACACTGAAAAAGCAATGGAAACCTTTGAAATATTTTTAAATTTTGGAAAAACTTTACGGCAAAATCAAATATTCACGATAGAAAATTATGCATAATCTGTAACGAAAACATTTAAAGATTTGGAAATAAAAACACATACTTTCGTATGTACTTGATAAAAATTCAAGAGCCACAACAGGTTCGAAAATTTTTGAAGAAAAGAGAAAACTATACCGCAGGCGGAGAAAGGTTGAAAATGCGAGCTTGGAAAGTAGCCACAGAAAAAAATTAAAACAAAGAAGATAGAAAACGCATCTGATGCGAAAATTTTCCTGTTTTGCACTGAAAGTAGATGATATTTTGCTTCTCCCCAAAAATCCCGTGGTGTAAATCGGACAAAAAGGGAGGTGTCGGGAGAAAAGGGAGAAGCCCCAAAACACCTCCCCTGGGAGCACCCATGGGGTGGGGGAAGCCGAAATAGGATGGGTGGAGTGGTGAAAATCGGTGGGGGTAAAAATGTATCGCCAAAAATTTAAGAAGAAAATTGCGATTTTGCCATTTAGGGTAAATCGAGGTCGTTGATATCAAAAATCAAATCGCGAGATCGATATCCGATGGATCGATCGATCAAAATCCATCAAAAAATTTTTTGTCTCCGATTTTTGCGAAAAGTTGCCCCTAGGGTAATTCTTGGTGATTCCGAAGAGCTGCAATTGAAATTATTTCGTGAAAATCGATTGTTTGACCTGAAAAATAGATTTTCATCGATTTTTCAAAAATTAGTCCATAACTTGATTTTGGCTGCTCGTATCGATATTTCGACTGCAGTTACGGAATCAGCACACCCGAATTATCCAAGGGACAACTTTTCACGAGGATCGGAGACAAAAAAATTTTTTGATCGATTTTGATCGATCGATTCTACTGATTGATCGATCTCTCGATTCGATTTTTGAAATTGGTGACCTCGATTTACTCTAGGGGCAAGCAAGATGGGGGGACTCTCAGCCAAACCGGAGACAAAAGTTATTTTCGAATCCTAAGGAGGGACCAAGGCAAAATTTTTGCCCCCCCCCCCATCTACATAAGTGCCCTTTCTTGGGGGGTCGCTCAAAAGTGTCGAAAAATTAACTTTTTGAAGTCAAATTTGGCCATGTGAGGTGAAACCCTGCCTTCTTGCGGGTTCTGGAGGATGAGGCTGCCATGCTGATTCTGAGGAAGGACAGGGAGGACAGTGCTAACTCAATCGCTGTGCTTCCACCCGTATTAGGCTATATCATTGAACAGCACACTTAGAGTTGTTTTCACTTTGGTGCAAAGGCTGTTACTGCCGTCATCTTTGCATTGAAGACTTGTGCTGTGTGCTGCTCCTCGGGCTAGCCGCCAGATATGGCCATATAGGCATTGGGGGGAAAACCCACATTTTCGGATTTTGGCTGGAACTTTTTTATTATAAGGGCTATCTGAGAACTTTATATACCATCGTACTTGGCGTACTTAGAACTTTCTTTTAAGCCTATTTGCACTTCTGTAGGTTGTACCGTTAGAGCGGTATAATGCAAAAAGTAGCGGGGGAAAAAACCCAATGGGGGGAAAAACCCAAATGGGGGGAAAATAAACCCACCCCTCACAGGTCTTAAAAATTGTTCTATCGCAATTCTGACACTTCCAGTGTAAAATTCAACCCTTTTTTAGTTAGTATGAACCAAAAAACCCGATCTAAGTAGCTTTTTTTGAGATCTCAGGTGCCGTTGAAAATGCTGCATCAACTGGCCAGGTTTCATAAAGTTTAACACATAAACATAGGGCAATTTTTGAAAAATGCTAAAAATGATGTAATTTGATAAAACTTATTATTCTATCGTGTAGAGAATGGTTTTTTTACGTAGAATTGGTTGTTAAAATCCACAATTGTACCTGTTTTGGGTCCTCCAGCAGCGAAATGGCACTTTTAAGGTTTTTAGCACCTAGCTAGCCAGGTAAGCAAAATTGTCCGAATCTGACCGCATAGGATGACGCAGCGTGCTCGATAGTACCGTGCTATAGTCTCTAATTGTTTCCGTGTCGAGTTGTTAAAAAATTTTTCAAAAAAAATTGGGTAGGTTTTTTCCCCCCAAAGTGGGTTTTTTCCCCGCCACGTTTGGCAATGTGCCAGACCAACGGTACAGCGGATCGGTCTAATTTTGGCTTTGTGCAAAGAGGAAGAGTTGCCATCGAAGCACATATTTGCAAAACTTTTCTAACCCAACCCAGTCAAAAGTTACATCGGTCCAAACTTTTGGTAAATTTTTGGATGGTTGAACCAAAAAGTAGTTGTCATTTTCAAAATGTCATAAAATGAGCAGGAGTGAACCAAATGACTTGATCTTTGCATACATAGGTTAGAAAGAGTCGCGCTTCCTGCTGCTATGTTTTGGAGCTCATATCTCCAACCCATGACCCAGGAGGCGGGTGGGTTTTTTCCCCCCAAAAAGGGGGTGGGTTTTTTTCACCCCATGGCTATATATAGGTGTGGCTGGGCAAAAAATATGGGGGGGGGGTTCCGACGGAGGGTGGGCCCCCAATTTTCGATTTTATGCTATTTTTATGCTTTTTTATTTTTTTTATTTTTTGCTTTTTTTATTCGATTTTATTTTATTTTATTTTGGCTACTTTTTGGCCAAAAATCTGGGGGTGGGGTAGCAAAAATCTAAAAATCTGGGGGGAGGTCGCCAAAATTTGTCATTTTGGTGGGGGATCCCCCCACCCCCCCCCCCCAACACACCTATGGATATGGCAACACCGAGGCCGACGGAGCATGTTTATTAAAAAGGAGATATCATCCGTCGTGATGTCGACCAGGCTTTGAGACACCTTCTGGCAACTTCGTTGAGTTGTTTTTGACCAACCTTACGGGGCCAGTTTCCTGGCTAAACATTTTGCCGCTTCGGGTGGTGATCATCACATTATTTGTGATGTCTAATGCATAGGTGTGTTAGGGGGGACCCCCCCACCAAAATGACAAATTTCGGCGACCCGACCCCCCCCCCGCCCCCCCCCAGATTTTCAGATTTTTGCTACCCCCCCCCCCGATTTTTGGCCAAAAAGTGGCCAAAAATGGCATAAAATCGAAAATTTAGGGGGGTCCCCATAGGTGTAACGGGGATTTGGGTTGGGAGGGGCCCCCCTCCCCCCAAAATTTGGGGGCGGGCCCCCTTTTTAGACCTCCCCCAAACCCCCCCCCCCCCCCAAGACCCCCCCCCAAACCTCCCCCAAAACTTTTTTCCTATTTTTATGCCAAAAATCGCATTTTCAGCCATTGCGATGCGAATGCGAAAAAACATCCAACCATTAACTAATTTTAACATTAGACAGGGATTTTAAACTCGAAAACTTGGTTGCCAACATGTTTCTAACTACAAAATAAGGTCAATATTGAGTCAGAAAGTCCATAAAACTGTTGAAAACGTGTATTTCACGCACTAATGAACACTTTAAGCCAAAAATTTGAACATTTTTGAAAAATTTTGCAAAATTTACCCTAAAAATACCCGATTTTTGGCCAATTTTTCGCGCCTTTGGCGCGACTACCCCCCCCCCCCCAAAACTTTTGGGGGTGGTTTGGAAAAATGGCTGGGGGGGGGGGGGGGTTATCCCCCCAAACCTCCCCCCAATTACACCTATGGGGGTCCCCCACCCTCCGTCGGAACCCCCCCCCAGATTTTTTGCCCAACAACAATTTTTGGTCTAATGCAGCAAAACAACAACAATTTTTAGCTAATTTATATATGGGCTTATAACATAGTTTCCCTGGAACTTTGGGTCTGGGGGGGGGGTAAATCTTGGCCGACCTCCGAAATGTGATGGGGGTATAGAACTCGGACCTCAGAAATTTTGAAAAATGACCAAAAATGCAAAATTCTCTGTAATTTAGCCCTTTTTTCATCACGGTAAGGTCTGTTTTTAACGTTTTATGCGTTTTTGCACCGTTTTAAAGCGATTTTAGATCAAAATTTTCAAAAACTGACCATTTTTCGGCCAAATTTTTCTAACTTTTTGGGCCAAGAATTGTATTCGGGGGGGGGGGGGTAGCCAAAAGTTGGGGAAGGGTAAGTCAAAAAATCTGGGGGGGGGGGTACGGGTAACGTTGGTCGAAAATTTTGGGGGGGACACCCCCCATAGTCTTCCTGGAACTTTGGGTCTCGGGGGGGGGTATATAAATCTTGGAACTTCGGTGGTCGACCCCCGAAATGTGTAATGAAATTGGTTAAATAAAAAATCAGATTTTGAAGAATTGATCCAAAAAGGAGGATTTGCTCAATGGTCACTTGAAAATGCCAAGGAGAACCCCAGAAACATGGGTTAAGTTAAAGGTTTCCATGATCGTGGCTACATGAATGAACGTCCAAGCTGTATTTGTATTTGTGTGTTATTTAGAACAGGGTTGCCAATCTCTAAAATACAACTAAATTCATGCGTCTGAACTAAGCAGTGCACATAAGAGTACGCAGATCAAAACTTAACGTACGCTATGGATACTGCTGCGTACTTTTGCGTACGATAGGTTATTTGTAGCGTACTGCAACCGGTTCTAGCGTACGAAGAGTTGGATACGCACTGCTAGGTTCAGGAAGTAAAGCTTGTCCCTAGCTAAGCTGGCATCGTCAACGGGGGAGATTTGGTGGTTTGGTCATAGGCATAGGTGTACCTGGGGGGGGGGGGGGGGTTTGGGGGGGGTTGGGGGGGGAACCCCACCCCCCAAATGGAAAAGTGCCGACCCCACCCTCGAAATTTCGGAGACAGACCCCACCCCCAAATGGCCAAATCCCACACCCCACCCACCCAAATTTGCCAGACCCCACCCTCAAAATTTTGAAAATTTTGCCTCAAAATTAGTAAAAATTCGAAATTTTTGCAAAAAATCCAAGTTTTTTTGAATAAATGAGCAAAAATGAAGAAATATTGTAGACTTTTAGTTGGAAATAACGCTTCTTTAGCAAATTTGCGAATTTTTTCTAAATTTTTGACCAAAAAATTTTTTACCCCCCCCCCAAAATTCGATTTTTCCGGACCCCACCCCACCTCAAAACGGCTGACCCCACCCACCCTAATTTCGGCTACGCTACCCCCTCCCCCAACGTTTTCTCAAGGTACACCTATGGTCATAGGTGTAAGGCGGGAGGAGGGGGTGGGTCGGTTGGGTGGTTATGTGTGTGTGAATGGGTTCGTGGGGGGGGGAAGGAAAAACCCCCTTCAAAACGATAAACTTTCGTGCTTCCCCCCTGGATTTTGCTACCCCCGCCCCGCCCCCTCCGATTTTAGCCAACCCCCCCCCACCCTATTTTTTGCCCAGCCACACCTATGGGCATAGGGGTAACGGGGATTTGGGTTGGGGACACCCTCACCCTCCCCCGGAAACTTGGGGGCGGGTTCCATTTTTAGACCTCCCCACCCCAGCATTTTTGGGGTCTCCCTTTTTAGACCCCCCCCCCACAACAACCCCCCCAAGCTCCCCCCAAAAAATTTCAATTTTTATGCCAAAAATCACATTTTCAGCCATTGCTAATGCCGAAGAACATGAAATCATGAAGTCATTTTTGACATCATAGGTGTACCACCTGTTTGGGTTGGGGGGGGAGTAGAAGGTCCAAATTTGGCTCGGGCTAGGGGGACCCCACCAAAATCCGAAATTTGGGGGAGGGGGACCCCGCCTAAACTGTACCCAAGTTTTTTTAGCTAAAAATGCTCCTTTTTCGATGTACTGTTCATTAAACTTACTCAAAAGCTTCTGTCAGTAGTTTTCGTATGCGAAAATAGGGCTTGAAAATTGACAAATTTGTGCTAAAATATGCCTAAATTAGCCCAGATTGTGGTTTATAATTGCGTATATTACCTTTTAATTGCTATAAATAACCATCTTTAGCTCTTTATATGTGATTTATAGCCATTATTTCGAATTTTTTTCAAAAATTTTCAGAAATTGCAAAAAAATTTTTCAAAAATTTTGCATTTTTTATTTGGTTTGGACCCAATTTTAGGGGGGGGGAGGGGGGCATAGGTGTGGCTGGCGAAAAAAGTGGGGGTGGGGGTTTGAAAAAAGTAGGGTGGGGGGTTTGGCAAAAAAGGGGGAGGGGGGGTCGCGAAAAAGTCGATTTGGGGGGAGGGGTAAGAAAAATTTTCGAGGGGGGGGGTCGGCGAAAAATCGGTTTTTCGCTAAAAAACTGAAAATTTTTCTCAATTTTCAGCAATTTTTAGCGATTTTTAAGGTAATAAGGCGAATTTTCGCAATTTTTCGCTAATTTTTTGAAAATTTTCGAATTTTTGGCTAAAAACTTGCAAAAATCCGGGTAGGGGGTTGAAAATTTTTAGGGGGGGGGGTCGGCCGAAGGCCGATTTGGGGGGAGGGGTAGAAAAAATTTTTTAGGGGGGAGGGTCTGCGACCCCTCCATTTGGGGGGAGGGGTCCCCCCACCCCCCCCCCCAAACACACCTATGGAGGGGGGTTTGAGCTCAGCTTGGGGGGAGTCGTTAGGGTCACGTAGGGGGGAAGGGGGGTCTGGCCTCTCCGTGGGGGGGGTCTCACAGGGGGCAAACTGTACCCTGCTACACCTATGTTTGACATGAAACTTGATATTCAATGGACAATTAAGGTCAAAAATTGAGTTTAGAAGTCCGTAAAACCGTTATAAACGTGTATTTCTCGCGATAATATATAAACACGTTAAGCCAAAAATTTGGACATTTTTGAAAATTTTGCAAAATGTACGCTAAAATGCCAAATTTTTGGCCAATTCTGGCGCCTTCCGCCCCAGTACTATCCCCCCCCCCCCAGTTGGGGGGGGGGGGGGGGGGGGGGGGGGCCGCCAAGCATTTCTGGGGGGTTTGGAACAATTGCTGGGGGGTTACCACCCCCCCAATTACACCTATGCGTATGCCCCACCCATAGTTTCCCTGGAACTTTGAGTCTTGGGGGGAAATCTTGGCCAACCTTCGAAATGTGATGGGGGTACCTCCAGAACCGCACCCAAAACTTTATCCTATTTTTATGTCAAAATTTTTTCAGCCATTCCTAATGCCAAAGAACATCCTACCATGAAGTAATTTTAACATTATATAGACAGGGGTTTTAATTTTTAAACTCGAAAACTTGATTGCCAACATGTTTCTATCTGCAAAATAAGCTCTGGAGGGGCAGCCGAAATTAGAGTGAGTGGGGTCGCCGATTTTGGGTGGGGTGGGGTCCGGAAAATCTTTTTTGTTGTTTTGTTGTAGCGATAGCGATTTTGATGTAAAATGAAAAATGTGTATATATTTCTCGGTTCTCGCAATAATGAACACGGTACATACTGGCTTATTCCTTGGCAATTTTGTATGGGAGAGAGCTTCATGGCCCCCCCTTGATGGGGGTATATTTTTAGAAACTTTTTTCGAATTTTTGTGGGTTTTTTGTGTGAACTACTAAAACTCGCTAAAGCATGACTAATTTTAGGTGTTTTAAGCTAAAATAGCGAAAATTTAGTTAAGAATCAGGCGAAGCCGGAAAACTTATTTCAAATTTAGGGTAAAAATGGTAAAATTTGGACTTAAGCCAAGAATTTGGACATTTTGGAAAAATTTTGCAAAATTTACCCTAACAACACCCAAATTTTGGCCAATTTTTCGCGCCTTCGGCGAGACTACGGCCTTTGGCTCAAAATTTTTGGGGGTGGCTGGTACACCCCAATTACACCTATGCTTCCACGACCATAGATGTAACGGAGATTTGGGTTGAGAGGGCTGCCCCCCAACATTTTTGGGGGGTCCCCTCTGAAGAGGGGATTTGGGGTGGAGTGGGCCCATAGGTGTGGCTGGCGAAAAAAATGGGGGTGGGGGGGGTGTTAAAGTAGGGAAGCGGGTCTGACGAAATGGAGGGAAGGATCGAAAAAAGTCTATTTGGGGGAGGAGAAAGAAAAATTGTGAAGGGGGGGTCAGCGAAAAATCGGTTTTTCGTTAAAAAACTGAACGGTTTTCTCAATTTCTAGGTGTTTTCAGCGATTTTTAAGGTACATGTACGTACTTACATAACTGTATATAACCAAAATTGGGTGTACATAAGTTTCATATAAGCTATATATATTCACAAGTTTTACACAAAGTCTAAATTTTTGACTTAAGTGTTCGTTGTTGCAGGAAATATATGCACGTTTTACATGTTTTATGGGCTTCCTGATGCAATATAGGATGCCCTATTTTAGACTTATAATTATGTTAGATTAATTAAAACCTACTAAAAATTTAGGAGTCCACGCTATTTGGCTTAATTTTTCAATAAAACGCCGTCTCGTTTATTGAAAATTCTCATTTGAAAGTATATACTAACTTTTTAAAAATTTCTCGCCTTCGTGGAATGGATGAATGAATTTTTACTTGTAATGTATATATATACATCGTCTGTTCGTATTTCAGCTGCAACGTATATACACTGCTGTGAAGATCAAACATTGGGTCTTCGTTATTATGAATTGTGTTTACGTATATATACCACCCACACATTTGTGTGATGTATATACTATGCAATATTATATACGTATATACATATAACTAGTGCTCAATTGACGTATTGAGTTCTGCACCGGTTACGTATCAATTACGTACACGTTATATATATTGATCGGTCAGACTCAAAACCACTTGTGCGCTCTTCAATCGACTGTCAAAATGCAAAATGCTCCATACCTGAGTCGACAACAGATTATTTGCACTTCGAGACAACTGTATATACGTACACGGATTCACATCAGTTGGGTAAGTCTGCATTATGCAGCTTTTTATAATTTTGATTTAGCATAACGTGATGGTAGTGATGGGCACAGGATATTTTTATATCCGGATAGCCGCCTATTTTGCGTTAACGGATATCCGGTTATCCGCCTATTCCAAACTTAACTTCAAGAAATTTTTTTGATTTTGTGTAATAGTTTCAATTTTTCGGTACGCTGTGAATTTCTATCATGCAACCAAGCCTCAACCTTGGTTTAAATATATTTTCAGAGAAATTTTTGAAAAATGATTTAAAATTTTTGAAATTTTTGTCAAAAAATTGCTAATTTTTCATTACTTTGTCTGAAATGTAAACGGATATCCGGATATTTTTCTCAAATCGGATATTATCCGGATATCCAGTGCTAATCACTAATGATGTAGGTGCAGTATCGGAGCCAGGATTTTTTGAAGGGGGGGGGGTGCGAGGCGACTCAAAACTCCGGCGACCTTTTTTGGCAAATCCAAAATTTTTGCCACATTTTAGCATATTTTACCTTCATGTCCAGAAAAATTTCTCAAATTTTAGTAAAAATTTTTCGAGTTTTAGCAAAAATAAGCCGATTTTTAGCAAAAATTAGCCGATTTCTTAAAAAATTATTTAGAACACTCAAACTATGCATGAAATTGCTTAGTTGAAAAATTTTTCAAGGGATGGGCCCAAATCGCAAAGGGGGCCCTGGCGCCGCCACTGTGTACGCGTGCATATATATATATAAATAGAAACGACAGAATACATATACAGATACTGCGCATACATACCCAGCAGAGTTGTCCAGATGGTGATTCAGCAATTCCATATTTTCAGCTCAAACACTTCTCAAATTCTCGTGAAGGAAGGGAGGTAAGCAATACGGCTTTTTCGACTTACAAGGTTTTTGATAGTCACCTTTCAGTCGAAAAAACACAAATTGCATACGGACGAGTTTAAAATCAAGGATATCTGATCTACAAATCCATTCACACGTATATATACACCTAAACAGAACAAAATCGTTACATGAAAAGTAGAGAGGGGTTCTGTTTTGTTTAAAGGGAAGGGGCGCTCAGGCTCAACAACAAATTGGAGGCAACCGCAGCACGTTTCAAAGGTTACATAAATCTATAATTGCAGCAAGTTAGAAAACCCCGCCCCCAAACCTCTCTCCCCCAAAAAAGTTTTTATGATAAAAATCGCATTATCAGCCATTGCTAATGCCAAAAAACATCCAGCCATGGATTAATTTTAATTATAAAAATTCGGTAAATTTTTGCTAAAAGTCAATAAATTTTTACTATAATTTGAGAAATTTTTTGGAAAATGAAGTTAAAAATTACTAAAATTTTACCAAAAACTTTGGATTTACAAAAAAGGTTGGCTGGGGTCGGGCCCGCTCCCCATAGGTGTACCCGGCTACAGTTTATCCCCTGTGAGACCCCCCCCCCCCCACAATTTGGGGGCCCCAAAAATTTTTGGAGATGATTTGGACAAATGGCTAACCTCCGCCAATTACACCTATATATATACATAGGTGTGGCTGGGCAAAAAATCTGGGGGGGGGGGTTCCGACGGATGGTGGGGGGACCAGTGGCGGATCCAGGGGGGGGGCCCGGGGCCCCCCCTTTGCGATTTGGGCCCCCTCCTTTGACATTCCGGGCCCCCCCTAGAAAAATTTTTTATGCTGTTTATATGCATATTTTGAGTGAAAATTAAGCATAATTTTAATAAATTTCACAAATTTTCAAAAAATTTCGCCTGCGGCGCACTTATACTACTGTGCTGCTTTATTGCGTATATATATATAGATATACGTAGTTCTGTGACAGAACTTCTGTCTCTTAAAGTGTCTTCTATTTGGTTTCCTTTCCTGTTTTGTAAGTATATAATTGTACACAACGCCTTCATTTTATCTTATGACTGTATATATACCGGCTTAATACGGGCATTTACAAATTTTGTTTTGCTTTCATAACGTATATATATCATAGAGAAATAATGAGAAACGCCTGCCTGCAGTCACTAAGGCCGTAGCCTTAGTCCGAACAGGAGAGAGCCAATGGGCGCTGTGAGCGCTCTTACCCAGAGAGAACTAATCTCTGGAGCTCCTGCCTGGTTGTCCAAGAAGGACAGCCAGCTCGGCTCTATCTGTGCTGCAACATAGCCAGAGAAGGTTTTATCAAAACCTCTCTGACTGTGCTATGCACAGAAAGAGGACTGCAGTGGCCAGCGGATCTCCGTAGAGATACAAACAGCATTTACGTCAAGAAAATGAAGTAAACGCTGGCCAGCAGGCGGATCCACGAAGGATACAAGGCATTAATCATAGAGAAATAATGAGAAACGCCTGCCTGCAGTCACTAAGGCCGTAGCCTTAGTCCGAACAGGAGAGAGCCAATGGGCGCTGTGAGCGCTCTTACCCAGAGAGAACTAATCTCTGGAGCTCCTGCCTGGTTGTCCAAGAAGGACAGCCAGCTCGGCTCTATCTGTGCTGCAACATAGCCAGAGAAGGTTTTATCAAAACCTCTCTGACTGTGCTATGCACAGAAAGAGGACTGCAGTGGCCAGCGGATCTCCGTAGAGATACAAACAGCATTTACGTCAAGAAAATGAAGTAAACGCTGGCCAGCAGGCGGATCCACGAAGGATACAAGGCATTAATCATAGAGAAATAATGAGAAACGCCTGCCTGCAGTCACTAAGGCCGTAGCCTTAGTTCGAACAGGAGAGAGCCAATGGGCGCTGTGAGCGCTCTTACCCAGAAAGAACTAATCTCTGGAGCTCCTGCCTGGTTGTCCAAGAAGGACAGCCAGCTCGGCTCTATCTGTGCTGCAACATAGCCAGAGAAGGTTTTATCAAAACCTCTCTGACTGTGCTATGCACAGAAAGAGGACTGCAGTGGCCAGCGGATCTCCGTAGAGATACAAACAGCATTTACGTCAAGAAAATGAAGTAAACGCTGGCCAGCAGGCGGATCCACGAAGGATACAAGGCATTAATCATAAAGAAATAATGAAAAACGCCTGCCTGCAGTCACTAAGGCCGTAGCCTTAGTCCGAACAGGAGAGAGCCAATGGGCGCTGTGAGCGCTCTTACCCAGAGAGAACTAATCTCTGGAGCTCCTGCCTGGTTGTCCAAGAAGGACAGCCAGCTCGGCTCTATCTGTGCTGCAACATAGCCAGAGAAGGTTTTATCAAAACCTCTCTGACTGTGCTATGCACAGAAAGAGGACTGCAGTGGCCAGCGGATCTCCGTAGAGATACAAACAGCATTTACGTCAAGAAAATGAAGTAAACGCTGGCCAGCAGGCGGATCCACGAAGGATACAAGGCATTAATCATAAAGAAATAATGAAAAACGCCTGCCTGCAGTCACTAAGGCCGTAGCCTTAGTCCGAACAGGAGAGAGCCAATGGGCGCTGTGAGCGCTCTTACCCAGAGAGAACTAATCTCTGGAGCTCCTGCCTGGTTGTCCAAGAAGGACAGCCAGCTCGGCTCTATCTGTGCTGCAACATAGCCAGAGAAGGTTTTATCAAAACCTCTCTGACTGTGCTATGCACAGAAAGAGGACTGCAGTGGCCAGCGGATCTCCGTAGAGATACAAACAGCATTTACGTCAAGAAAATGAAGTAAACGCTGGCCAGCAGGCGGATCCACGAAGGATACAAGGCATTAATCATAAAGAAATAATGAAAAACGCCTGCCTGCAGTCACTAAGGCCGTAGCCTTAGTCCGAACAGGAGAGAGCCAATGGGCGCTGTGAGCGCTCTTACCCAGAGAGAACTAATCTCTGGAGCTCCTGCCTGGTTGTCCAAGAAGGACAGCCAGCTCGGCTCTATCTGTGCTGCAACATAGCCAGAGAAGGTTTTATCAAAACCTCTCTGACTGTGCTATGCACAGAAAGAGGACTGCAGTGGCCAGCGGATCTCCGTAGAGATACAAACAGCATTTACGTCAAGAAAATGAAGTAAACGCTGGCCAGCAGGCGGATCCACGAAGGATACAAGGCATTAATCATAAAGAAATAATGAAAAACGCCTGCCTGCAGTCACTAAGGCCGTAGCCTTAGTCCGAACAGGAGAGAGCCAATGGGCGCTGTGAGCGCTCTTACCCAGAGAACTAATCTCTGGAGCTCCTGCCTGGTTGTCCAAGAAGGACAGCCAGCTCGGCTCTATCTGTGCTGCAACATAGCCAGAGAAGGTTTTATCAAAACCTCTCTGACTGTGCTATGCACAGAAAGAGGACTGCAGTGGCCAGCGGATCTCCGTAGAGATACAAACAGCATTTACGTCAAGAAAATGAAGTAAACGCTGGCCAGCAGGCGGATCCACGAAGGATACAAGGCATTAATCATAAAGAAATAATGAAAAACGCCTGCCTGCAGTCACTAAGGCCGTAGCCTTAGTCCGAACAGGAGAGAGCCAATGGGCGCTGTGAGCGCTCTTACCCAGAGAGAACTAATCTCTGGAGCTCCTGCCTGGTTGTCCAAGAAGGACAGCCAGCTCGGCTCTATCTGTGCTGCAACATAGCCAGAGAAGGTTTTATCAAAACCTCTCTGACTGTGCTATGCACAGAAAGAGGACTGCAGTGGCCAGCGGATCTCCGTAGAGATACAAACAGCATTTACGTCAAGAAAATGAAGTAAACGCTGGCCAGCAGGCGGATCCACGAAGGATACAAGGCATTAATCATAAAGAAATAATGAAAAACGCCTGCCTGCAGTCACTAAGGCCGTAGCCTTAGTCCGAACAGGAGAGAGCCAATGGGCGCTGTGAGCGCTCTTACCCAGAGAGAACTAATCTCTGGAGCTCCTGCCTGGTTGTCCAAGAAGGACAGCCAGCTCGGCTCTATCTGTGCTGCAACATAGCCAGAGAAGGTTTTATCAAAACCTCTCTGACTGTGCTATGCACAGAAAGAGGACTGCAGTGGCCAGCGGATCTCCGTAGAGATACAAACAGCATTTACGTCAAGAAAATGAAGTAAACGCTGGCCAGCAGGCGGATCCACGAAGGATACAAGGCATTAATCATAAAGAAATAATGAAAAACGCCTGCCTGCAGTCACTAAGGCCGTAGCCTTAGTCCGAACAGGAGAGAGCCAATGGGCGCTGTGAGCGCTCTTACCCAGAGAGAACTAATCTCTGGAGCTCCTGCCTGGTTGTCCAAGAAGGACAGCCAGCTCGGCTCTATCTGTGCTGCAACATAGCCAGAGAAGGTTTTATCAAAACCTCTCTGACTGTGCTATGCACAGAAAGAGGACTGCAGTGGCCAGCGGATCTCCGTAGAGATACAAACAGCATTTACGTCAAGAAAATGAAGTAAACGCTGGCCAGCAGGCGGATCCACGAAGGATACAAGGCATTAATCATAGAGAAATAATGAGAAACGCCTGCCTGCAGTCACTAAGGCCGTAGCCTTAGTCCGAACTTCATTTTCTTGACGTAAATGCTGTTTGTATCTCTACGGAGATCCGCTGGCCACTGCAGTCCTCATTATGTGCATAGCACAGTCAGAGAGGTTTTGATA
>JASAND010018745.1:0-23547 GCA_030248195.1 Trissonchulus latispiculum
TTAGCAAAAGTTGTCTTTAGACACAAGGCAAGTAGCGGTCCCGAAGTATATGCTTGCCAAGCGAGAAGACGTTAAATTAATTTGTGCGGGCACCAGGCCGTTATATTTTTCAAACCCTCCGTTCTACACAGTGTAGTTGGAACACTCCGGTCTCTCAACATCAAATGAATGGTGTGCAAAATTGGCTCTTTAGCAAAAGTTGTCTTTAGACACAAGGCAAGTAGCGGGCCCGAAGTATATGCTTACCAAGCGAGAAGACGTTAAATTAATTTGTGCGGGCACCAGGCCGTTATATTTTTCAAACCCTCCGTTCTACACAGTGTAGTTGGAACACTCCGGTCTCTCAACATCAAATGAATGGTGTGCAAAATTGGCTCTTTAGCAAAAGTTGTCTTTAGACACAAGGCAAGTAGCGGGTCCGAAGTATATGCTTGCCAAGCGAGAAGACGTTAAATTAATTTGTGCGGGCACCAGGCCGTTATATTTTTCAAACCCTCCGTTCTACACAGTGTAGTTGGAACACTCCGGTCTCTCAACATCAAATGAATGGTGTGCAAAATTGGCTCTTTAGCAAAAGTTGTCTTTAGACACAAGGCAAGTAGCGGGCCCGAAGTATATGCTTGCCAAGCGAGAAGACGTTAAATTAATTGGTGCGGGCACCAGGCCGTTATATTTTTCAAACCCTCCGTTCTACACAGTGTAGTTGGAACACTCCGGTCTCTCAACATCAAATGAATGGTGTGCAAAATTGGCTCTTTAGCAAAAGTTGTCTTTAGACACAAGGCAAGTAGCGGGCCCGAAGTATATGCTTGCCAAGCGAGAAGACGTTAAATTAATTGGTGCGGGCACCAGACCGTTATATTTTTCAAACCCTCCGTTCTACACAGTGTAGTTGGAACACTCCGGTCTCTCAACATCAAATGAATGGTGTGCAAAATTGGCTCTTTAGCAAAAGTTGTCTTTAGACACAAGGCAAGTAGCGGGCCCGAAGTATATGCTTGCCAAGCGAGAAGACGTTAAATTAATTTGTGCGGGCACCAGGCCGTTATATTTTTCAAACCCTCCGTTCTACACAGTGTAGTTGGAACACTCCGGTCTCTCAACATCAAATGAATGGTGTGCAAAATTGGCTCTTTAGCAAAAGTTGTCTTTAGACACAAGGCAAGTAGCGGGCCCGAAGTATATGCTTGCCAAGCGAGAAGACGTTAAATTAATTTGTGCGGGCACCAGGCCGTTATATTTTTCAAACCCTCCGTTCTACACAGTGTAGTTGGAACACTCCGGTCTCTCAACATCAAATGAATGGTGTGCAAAATTGGCTCTTTAGCAAAAGTTGTCTTTAGACACAAGGCAAGTAGCGGTCCCGAAGTATATGCTTACCAAGCGAGAAGACGTTAAATTAATTTGTGCGGGCACCAGGCCGTTATATTTTTCAAACCCTCCGTTCTACACAGTGTAGTTGGAACACTCCGGTCTCTCAACATCAAATGAATGGTGTGCAAAATTGGCTCTTTAGCAAAAGTTGTCTTTAGACACAAGGCAAGTAGCGGTCCCGAAGTATATGCTTGCCAAGCGAGAAGACGTTAAATTAATTGGTGCGGGCACCAGGCCGTTATATTTTTCAAACCCTCCGTTCTACACAGTGTAGTTGGAACACTCCGGTCTCTCAACATCAAATGAATGGTGTGCAAAATTGGCTCTTTAGCAAAAGTTGTCTTTAGACACAAGGCAAGTAGCGGGCCCGAAGTATATGCTTGCCAAGCGAGAAGACGTTAAATTAATTTGTGCGGGCACCAGGCCGTTATATTTTTCAAACCCTCCGTTCTACACAGTGTAGTTGGAACACTCCGGTCTCTCAACATCAAATGAATGGTGTGCAAAATTGGCTCTTTAGCAAAAGTTGTCTTTAGACACAAGGCAAGTAGCGGGCCCGAAGTATATGCTTGCCAAGCGAGAAGACGTTAAATTAATTTGTGCGGGCACCAGGCCGTTATATTTTTCAAACCCTCCGTTCTACACAGTGTAGTTGGAACACTCCGGTCTCTCAACATCAAATGAATGGTGTGCAAAATTGGCTCTTTAGCAAAAGTTGTCTTTAGACACAAGGCAAGTAGCGGTCCCGAAGTATATGCTTACCAAGCGAGAAGACGTTAAATTAATTTGTGCGGGCACCAGGCCGTTATATTTTTCAAACCCTCCGTTCTACACAGTGTAGTTGGAACACTCCGGTCTCTCAACATCAAATGAATGGTGTGCAAAATTGGCTCTTTAGCAAAAGTTGTCTTTAGACACAAGGCAAGTAGCGGGCCCGAAGTATATGCTTGCCAAGCGAGAAGACGTTAAATTAATTTGTGCGGGCACCAGGCCGTTATATTTTTCAAACCCTCCGTTCTACACAGTGTAGTTGGAACACTCCGGTCTCTCAACATCAAATGAATGGTGTGCAAAATTGGCTCTTTAGCAAAAGTTGTCTTTAGACACAAGGCAAGTAGCGGTCCCGAAGTATATGCTTACCAAGCGAGAAGACGTTAAATTAATTTGTGCGGGCACCAGGCCGTTATATTTTTCAAACCCTCCGTTCTACACAGTGTAGTTGGAACACTCCGGTCTCTCAACATCAAATGAATGGTGTGCAAAATTGGCTCTTTAGCAAAAGTTGTCTTTAGACACAAGGCAAGTAGCGGTCCCGAAGTATATGCTTGCCAAGCGAGAAGACGTTAAATTAATTGGTGCGGGCACCAGGCCGTTATATTTTTCAAACCCTCCGTTCTACACAGTGTAGTTGGAACACTCCGGTCTCTCAACATCAAATGAATGGTGTGCAAAATTGGCTCTTTAGCAAAAGTTGTCTTTAGACACAAGGCAAGTAGCGGGCCCGAAGTATATGCTTGCCAAGCGAGAAGACGTTAAATTAATTTGTGCGGGCACCAGGCCGTTATATTTTTCAAACCCTCCGTTCTACACAGTGTAGTTGGAACACTCCGGTCTCTCAACATCAAATGAATGGTGTGCAAAATTGGCTCTTTAGCAAAAGTTGTCTTTAGACACAAGGCAAGTAGCGGTCCCGAAGTATATGCTTACCAAGCGAGAAGACGTTAAATTAATTTGTGCGGGCACCAGGCCGTTATATTTTTCAAACCCTCCGTTCTACACAGTGTAGTTGGAACACTCCGGTCTCTCAACATCAAATGAATGGTGTGCAAAATTGGCTCTTTAGCAAAAGTTGTCTTTAGACACAAGGCAAGTAGCGGTCCCGAAGTATATGCTTGCCAAGCGAGAAGACGTTAAATTAATTTGTGCGGGCACCAGGCCGTTATATTTTTCAAACCCTCCGTTCTACACAGTGTAGTTGGAACACTCCGGTCTCTCAACATCAAATGAATGGTGTGCAAAATTGGCTCTTTAGCAAAAGTTGTCTTTAGACACAAGGCAAGTAGCGGTCCCGAAGTATATGCTTGCCAAGCGAGAAGACGTTAAATTAATTTGTGCGGGCACCAGGCCGTTATATTTTTCAAACCCTCCGTTCTACACAGTGTAGTTGGAACACTCCGGTCTCTCAACATCAAATGAATGGTGTGCAAAATTGGCTCTTTAGCAAAAGTTGTCTTTAGACACAAGGCAAGTAGCGGTCCCGAAGTATATGCTTGCCAAGCGAGAAGACGTTAAATTAATTTGTGCGGGCACCAGGCCGTTATATTTTTCAAACCCTCCGTTCTACACAGTGTAGTTGGAACACTCCGGTCTCTCAACATCAAATGAATGGTGTGCAAAATTGGCTCTTTAGCAAAAGTTGTCTTTAGACACAAGGCAAGTAGCGGTCCCGAAGTATATGCTTGCCAAGCGAGAAGACGTTAAATTAATTGGTGCGGGCACCAGGCCGTTATATTTTTCAAACCCTCCGTTCTACACAGTGTAGTTGGAACACTCCGGTCTCTCAACATCAAATGAATGGTGTGCAAAATTGGCTCTTTAGCAAAAGTTGTCTTTAGACACAAGGCAAGTAGCGGGCCCGAAGTATATGCTTGCCAAGCGAGAAGACGTTAAATTAATTGGTGCGGGCACCAGGCCGTTATATTTTTCAAACCCTCCGTTCTACACAGTGTAGTTGGAACACTCCGGTCTCTCAACATCAAATGAATGGTGTGCAAAATTGGCTCTTTAGCAAAAGTTGTCTTTAGACACAAGGCAAGTAGCGGGCCCGAAGTATATGCTTGCCAAGCGAGAAGACGTTAAATTAATTTGTGCGGGCACCAGGCCGTTATATTTTTCAAACCCTCCGTTCTACACAGTGTAGTTGGAACACTCCGGTCTCTCAACATCAAATGAATGGTGTGCAAAATTGGCTCTTTAGCAAAAGTTGTCTTTAGACACAAGGCAAGTAGCGGTCCCGAAGTATATGCTTGCCAAGCGAGAAGACGTTAAATTAATTTGTGCGGGCACCAGGCCGTTATATTTTTCAAACCCTCCGTTCTACACAGTGTAGTTGGAACACTCCGGTCTCTCAACATCAAATGAATGGTGTGCAAAATTGGCTCTTTAGCAAAAGTTGTCTTTAGACACAAGGCAAGTAGCGGTCCCGAAGTATATGCTTGCCAAGCGAGAAGACGTTAAATTAATTTGTGCGGGCACCAGGCCGTTATATTTTTCAAACCCTCCGTTCTACACAGTGTAGTTGGAACACTCCGGTCTCTCAACATCAAATGAATGGTGTGCAAAATTGGCTCTTTAGCAAAAGTTGTCTTTAGACACAAGGCAAGTAGCGGTCCCGAAGTATATGCTTACCAAGCGAGAAGACGTTAAATTAATTTGTGCGGGCACCAGGCCGTTATATTTTTCAAACCCTCCGTTCTACACAGTGTAGTTGGAACACTCCGGTCTCTCAACATCAAATGAATGGTGTGCAAAATTGGCTCTTTAGCAAAAGTTGTCTTTAGACACAAGGCAAGTAGCGGGCCCGAAGTATATGCTTGCCAAGCGAGAAGACGTTAAATTAATTTGTGCGGGCACCAGGCCGTTATATTTTTCAAACCCTCCGTTCTACACAGTGTAGTTGGAACACTCCGGTCTCTCAACATCAAATAAATGGTGTGCAAAATTGGCTCTTTAGCAAAAGTTGTCTTTAGACACAAGGCAAGTAGCGGTCCCGAAGTATATGCTTACCAAGCGAGAAGACGTTAAATTAATTTGTGCGGGCACCAGGCCGTTATATTTTTCAAACCCTCCGTTCTACACAGTGTAGTTGGAACACTCCGGTCTCTCAACATCAAATGAATGGTGTGCAAAATTGGCTCTTTAGCAAAAGTTGTCTTTAGACACAAGGCAAGTAGCGGTCCCGAAGTATATGCTTGCCAAGCGAGAAGACGTTAAATTAATTGGTGCGGGCACCAGGCCGTTATATTTTTCAAACCCTCCGTTCTACACAGTGTAGTTGGAACACTCCGGTCTCTCAACATCAAATAAATGGTGTGCAAAATTGGCTCTTTAGCAAAAGTTGTCTTTAGACACAAGGCAAGTAGCGGGCCCGAAGTATATGCTTGCCAAGCGAGAAGACGTTAAATTAATTTGTGCGGGCACCAGGCCGTTATATTTTTCAAACCCTCCGTTCTACACAGTGTAGTTGGAACACTCCGGTCTCTCAACATCAAATGAATGGTGTGCAAAATTGGCTCTTTAGCAAAAGTTGTCTTTAGACACAAGGCAAGTAGCGGTCCCGAAGTATATGCTTACCAAGCGAGAAGACGTTAAATTAATTTGTGCGGGCACCAGGCCGTTATATTTTTCAAACCCTCCGTTCTACACAGTGTAGTTGGAACACTCCGGTCTCTCAACATCAAATGAATGGTGTGCAAAATTGGCTCTTTAGCAAAAGTTGTCTTTAGACACAAGGCAAGTAGCGGGCCCGAAGTATATGCTTGCCAAGCGAGAAGACGTTAAATTAATTGGTGCGGGCACCAGGCCGTTATATTTTTCAAACCCTCCGTTCTACACAGTGTAGTTGGAACACTCCGGTCTCTCAACATCAAATGAATGGTGTGCAAAATTGGCTCTTTAGCAAAAGTTGTCTTTAGACACAAGGCAAGTAGCGGTCCCGAAGTATATGCTTGCCAAGCGAGAAGACGTTAAATTAATTGGTGCGGGCACCAGGCCGTTATATTTTTCAAACCCTCCGTTCTAAACATGGTGCAAAATTGGCTCTTTAGCAAAAGTTGTCTTTAGACACAAGGCAAGTATCTCGAAGTGTATGCTTGCCAAGCGAGAAGACGTTAAATTAATTTGTGCGGGCACCAGGCCGTTATATTTTTCAAACCCTCCGTTCTACACAGTGTAGTTGGAACACTCCGGTCTCTCAACATCAAATGAATGGTGTGCAAAATTGGCTCTTTAGCAAAAGTTGTCTTTAGACACAAGGCAAGTAGCGGTCCCCTGTTCGACCCCCGACCCCACCCATGAATCGGCGCAGCCTTTCCGTCTCCAGGGGACGGTCATTGGGAGAAATGTCTCGGGGGTATATAAATTTTTCAGGGGCCCTGATGAATACCTGGGTTTTTACAGCAGGCGGGGATCCAGTTGGGCAAATTTTGTAGGAGAACCAACTAGGGATCAGAGAGAAACTTCGGTACAGGTGTTGGGGGGACCAATTTCCGGCCCCTCTCAGATTGTCTCGCAGTTTGCCTCCTTCCCGACCGAAAATCCGGGTAATTCAGGGGCGGGTAAATTACCTATCCCCTCCCCCCAAAATATAACAAACCAACATTCTGAAAATTCGAATTTTCGTCGGGATTTTGATAATTTTATTTCGCCTCGTTTTGATGTTGTTCAGAGTACTCAAACTGTGCTTACTGCTATGGGGCTGCAGGGGGGGGTGGCCCCTAATGGTGTGTCTGGACCGTTGTCTGGGCAAGCTGGAGTATAGGACACCCTCCTCCCCAACCATCTCAAAATTTATCTTTACCTTCTAATATTTTGGGAAATGGGGTGGCCCCTAATGGTGTATTCGGACCGTTGTTCCGCAAGCCGAGGAGGGACCCCCCTTTCCCAACAAATTCAAAATTTACTTTTTTCCCCAAATTCTCATTCCCCCCAAACTTCCCAAGGTGGGGCTACGGCTCCTCCCCCCCCCTGTACGTAGTCTCCCCGATCTCCCCCAGGGTCCGCCCGATGTTGTCGGGACACCCCTCCCCCCGGCAGGTCCGGCTTTTCCTGCCCCCCTACGATGGATCCAAATTTTTCACAAAATTTTGGACAAAATGCTTTGGTTTCGTCCGAAGCTGTCGGGATTCTTTCTCGGGGGGCGGAAAACGGGACCCCTTTACCCCCGAATGGTTCAAATTTTCAGCAAAATTTCGGGGAAAATGTTGTGTGTTCAGAAAATGGGTCTGTCTACAATTCTGCGAAAAATAAAAATGTACCGGGTTTTTTGGTCAGAAGAAGGTTCCGTTTCATAACACTCTCGCATCTTAGATAGCGGAGCAGAATTTTGCGGGGGGCACCACCCCCCAGAGCCTAATTATTTACCCAACACCCAAATTCCATATAGTATTCCGGCAGCCTCGGTGGCAGATTTTCAGAAAAATACGTACGTACCGCCGGAACTCGCCTCACAGCTGTCCCACTAGGCAGCGTCATTCCCCGTGACCAATATGAACCCCAACCAGATCAGCTAAGGCTCCTTCTCATATTTCGGTACACCGTACTCCAGTTTGTGCCGGGGGTCCTCAGACCAAAATTATATCATACACAGCCTCCCCCACCTCCCCCTCTACCGGTTCCCCATGTAATGTATAATGTTTTGTTTATGTTTAAGTTCTGTTCTAGATAAAGATACTGCTCATAGTTTAGCTCGGGGGGATCCCCAGAAAAAGTTTGACAAAATTTAAGTCCCAGAATTTTGATAAAATTTAAGTCCCAGAATTTTCACATAACACCAAAAATCCGAAAATAATTTTGGGCTACAACCCATCGATTTTATGACCCAAAAAGTTCGTTAAATATGGCTAAAAAAGATATTTTTAACACCTTTTTCTCAAATTTTTGCTTAAAATAGCTTTACGACGATGTCGTCTATAAAACATTAAAAACGAGCCTTATTTTGAAAAAACAGGGCTAAAAGGAAAATGTTTATTTTCTGGCCATTTTCGAAATTTCTGAGGTCCGAATTGGGAGTATTTCCCACCCCCACTCCAACCCCCAGACCGAAAGTTCAAGGGAAACGATGGCATTACTTCATGAGTCTACAGGCAGAGCACAAAAGTTTTCCCACTAGCATTAAAATTTATGGCATACGCATAAAGATTTTATTAGCTTCAGAAACAACGACTGCCAAAAAACAAGAAAGCTAGAAAATATACAATTATTCTTGTAAGTTAACTCTTGCCAATCCATACACAAAAAACCGCACACAATAAAAAACATGGGGAATCAAAATTCCATACCAAAATTTTCTGATTAACATAAAGCTCCTCCACAATACGACGATCATTCTCATGCAGACCCGCATGATGCAGGCCGATGCCAAAGGTCAGCGTGAGGCGTAGGTGGGGATCACGTATCTGATCTCGAACCAGGGCCTCAATTTCCAACTCTGGGAGTCGAAGCCACATTCTGGGGTTGTCTTCACCGGCCAGATAGGTGACCAGGTCCATGGCCGTCAGCCGCGTCTGACGTCGCGATGACACAAAGATCAGCGACGGCTTCGTCGGGGAGAACTGTTTGATGGCTGAAAACAGAAAGCAGAACGAAAAAATAAAATGAAGAAAATGAAAAATGTAAAGTGTAGGTGAGGTGGCTACGACTAAAATTTGGGGTGGAAAAATGTGGGGGGTCTGCTTCTAAGATTAAACGGATTATACTTTACCTTAATTTTTGATAAACGAATTTAATTTAATTTAATTTAATTTAATTTAAATTTAATTAATAATTTAAATTCATTTAATTAACAATGACTTTAATTTAATTAATAATGAATTAAGGCAACATAGACTTCATAACGAGGCTAGAAAATCGTGGTCAAGTCGAGTTCTCGCCCTATCAGTGTGCTTTTATACGCTCGTGCTATGCTCGAATTAAATTATTTTGAATTTTTATCTAAGTTTGTCTACCACATAAAAGAGCTACAAAAAACCTTGAAATGTTGGCTTATTCATGGCAGCCATTCTGGGACAGTAATGTTTTCCAGGATAGCCGGAAATGTGAACCTCTAGAGGGACAGGACGGACGGCTGGTTTGAAATTGAACAGACCCATCTGAAAAACAATAGAAATTGAAGTTACGCATAGTTCAAAGAAAAACAGACAAACAATCCCCCTAAGGGTATCAGAAAAACAAGTTTGTCAATAAGACTATACGAATATTCATCACGCTTACAAGCTACTAAAAATTGAACAGTATCATTGAAACAAGGCAACTATCGACAAGGAATAACCCTAAGTGATTGCTTAGGACTTTTTCAAGAAGATAAATTTCTAACGATTCTGTTAAAGACATTTGCTTAGTTTTGAAGTCTTTATGTTTGCCTCGCCTTCAACCATAAAAATGTACAGCTCAACGAGATCTTTCAAAAGCATAATTGTGGCTATGCAGCTGCTGCTCAAGTGTCAGAAATTGGCGGCAAAAGCTGCCCTGACCAGAAATATAAGTTTTCGAAGCGTGATTGTGCGGAGGGTGTTAGAACGCTCACAGACCTTAGTTTGGAAAGGTTCATCAAATTTCACCTTGATTTGAGCCGTCAACCAACAATACGTGAACAAAAGGAATCACCACCTAGTGGATTACGTGCTCAGTTTCAGTTTTCAAAACAATATTATGCAGAAATGTCTACACGGCAGCTAACCTCTTTTATCCCCAGCCAGTCAGCCAAGTCTTTGGCGTTGGCCAGAGCCGTTGACAGGCCAATCACTCGAACCGGCCGATCCGTGTGGGCGGAAATGAAGTTGGTTCGAGAAACAATCACCTCCAAAACTGGGCCACGGTCCTCGCCTACAAATACAAAACTTTACAGCAACATAAAAGCGAATTTCCAAACTTCAGAGAGCAAAATATTCCTGTATAGAATTACTACGCTACAAATGCTACAATTTTTTTTTCTGAAAAAACAGTCCAAAAATAGCAAATTTATAAGCCCTAAGTTGGAAAAGATTACAATGCTTACAATCCAAAAAATAACAGCAAAAAATAAACATGAAAATTGAGCCCCCCCCCTCCCCTACCTAAAAACTAACCTAGCAAATGAATCTCGTCAATAATTATGAGGGCCACATCCTTGACATAGTTTCGATTTTGCCAGGATCGAGAGACGCCGTCCCACTTTTCGGGGGTCGTTACGATGACGTCGGCCCCGGCAATGGCCTGAATGTCCGGCGTCACATCGCCTGTCAGCTCAACAACACTGAAAATGGAAAATGAAAATTAAGGAAACTAACCCATTTGCTGGATAAAGTACATACGTAGGAAAAATCAATAAAGCACTACTATTAATTGCTGTTAACTATTATTTTATTCAATTTCCTAACAAGGGAGTAGCAACTAAATACATACATACATCCAAAGACACAAAACAGCAGGACCAGCAAAATTACAACTTCTCGAACCTTTTTCCAAGTCGTCTTTCCAACCGATCCTTCCAGTCTTTGATTCGCTCTCTAACCAAGGCTTTCAACGGGGCAATATAGACAATCTAAAATAGAAGCGAAAACCTAAAATTAACACAATCTCAACAAAACGTTGCTATTTGCATTACACTGCAACAAAAAACTGAAATTAAATTTAATCCCTGAACCTTGTGAAGTTATTAAGTTCACTGAATTTTACTTTTTTCCTGCCTTTAAAGAGCAGAAAGCTAGCTACTAAATGAAGAAAAAAAGGGGATAGCCCCCAAAAACCTTTGATCCAGGCATTTTCCGGAAGACCCGAAACATGGCAATCTCAGCAGCAATCGTTTTTCCAGAACCCGTCGGGGCACCCAGCAGACAGTTTTCATTGGTATTGTAGAGACAGAAGAAAGCCTGCGTTTGAATGGCATTGAAATGAGTGAAGCTGTAGAGGGCTTCGAAGGCCGGCTCATGAAAGGCAGTCACAGGGAGGGGCTGCAGGTCCAACAATTCTAACAAAAACAAACAGGACCAAAAATCCACAAGAAAAGTTCGGAAAAGTAAAAATAGCAGGCAAAATTGTAAGACTTGTCATTTTCAATGTATGTATGTATGTATGTGTGTGTGTATACGTATATATATGTATATAATATGTGTGTATGTGTGTGTATATATATATGCATGTACGTATATAATATGTACGTATGTACAACTATAGTTCTGAGGAAATTCAGAGGCATGAAAGGATTAAGCTACCTGTATGCGGGGGATGATGCTGTGGGAGAATGAGATGCTGAAAGGACATGGGAAGGGTGTTCTCACAGCCCAGCCATCGCTCCGAGTCCCAGTAGACATAGTACTGGGGCGGGAGGGGCTCCGAGATGGGAATGGTGAAGACCAACGTTTGTGGATCACCACTGATGACCTGAAATAAAAACATACATAAATCTCAAACGTACAATGAGTGTGGAGGAGGAGGAAGCTAAAAACCTGAAAATATGATATAGTATTCATAGCTAATCTAAATACGTATAAACGACCAAAGAAGTGCAAGTGAGAACCAAATACACAGTTCATTCGATAATAATCAAGCGAAGAGTTTTTCCCTTGCTGCCACACCCCAGTTGCTTTCGCGAGGAGGGTAACGCGTAACGTCAGACCAAATCTGCTCAGGGTCCACGGTCTAAGCCAAGAGTTTCCTTCTGCCAAGCTAACTTGGTACAGTTGCTTTTGACCAGCCTTTCTGTTTCGGTTTGCTGGATTACACTTTACACCTTAGCTCTGCGTCTAATGCAAAAACCAACAACAACCAATGAAAATTAGTAAGAAGACGCAGTTCAGGACCTGCCGCTTAGTGAGAATGAAATGCTCTGAATGATACATTTGATCAGATTCCGGGTCAGAAATCCAGATCCAGAAGGATTCATTGGTCTTCCCGTGAACACGATCCTCCCAACGAAAGTCCGGCGTTATCGTCAGGGTTATCTGCAAAAGAAAGTATCTGTAAAAGAGCAAAGAAGAAACAAAAACTTCTACCTCACAAAACTTACAGAATTACCAGGAATAATTTAGAAAACAATGCTAAAGGAAGCTGCTATGTCAATGCGAAAGTAAAGAAGTCCAGCGCGTTAAAAAATTTTAAAAGTTTTTAAAAGTTTAATTTTAAAAAAGTTTAAAGTTTAAATTTTTAAATCACCCTTTCTATTCTGTAAAAGGACTGCACTCAGAGCGTCATACCGCAAAGAAAAAACTATTGTAAGTACGTACGATTCCAAAAACTAACGTTCCTTTACGTATATAAGTGTAATTACGTACAGAAGAAAACTATTGTAGTATACCTTTAGAACGGTTCGTGTGATAGGTTGAATGGAATGCTCTATCTGAAGTGAAGGTAGATAGGAGATGGCTTTTTTAATCAGGTGACCATCCACACGAAGGGAATTTTCTGCAAAAAGAGAACAAGCAAAAACTACCTACTGTTTTTATTCTAAGCCACAATTTTTCAATAAAAAAGAGTGTTCCAAACAAGGACACAGGGAAACAAATTGATTTTCCGCTAGCCTAAAGAGAATCGTTTAAAACTAAAATTTAACCGTCTCAACTACCAAAGAAACTCAATCCAGACGAAGCCTGAGAAATCAATAAAATACTTTCCCTGTCATTCTATGCTATTTTTAATTCCACACAAAAATTCTTTGCAAAAACCTCAAAAAAGTACCTCCAATTTTATGCAACCTTATAGGGACCAGATAAAAAGCTAGCTAACAATCAACCAACACGACCTACTGATTTCCATAGCAGTCCATTCTTTCAGCATTGACAACGGGTGGCGATGGTCAAGTTTGCTCGCCTCAGCATATTTCAGGACGTTTGGATGAAACTGTAGCAAGGGATGGTCATCACACCACATCTGAAAACAATCGAAGTTTAAAATGATTGGTGTATAATGCACAAATTATAGATGAGTAAAGCAAAGCAAAGAAGAAATTTAACAAAACAAAAGTTACGTAGTTAAACTTATTAAACTTAAATTATCACAATTACATACTTCATGACAATCACATTGTAATGAATGGCAGCGCCCATGGGCTCTCTCTCCTGTTCGGATTAAGGCTTTGCCTCAGTGACTGCAGGCTGGTGTTTTTCATTATTATTTCATTATGATTAATGCTTTGTTATCTTCGTGGATCCGCCTGCTAGCTCGCTTTTTCCTCATTTTCTTGACGTAATTACAATGGCATTGCAATACACCAAAGCTGACCTACTGGCAAACATTTCCTGCAGCTGGTCTTGTTTTTAAAATCCATATTACCACCATCGTTTTGCCCAGCTAATTTAGCTAACAAAATGACAATACAGCTATTGTATTACAGCATTGCCCAATTTCAATTTTAAAAACTATGTTTCAATTAGAATTGAAGTCCGTAACGTGTTATTTAATTACGCAATTATACCAAAAATTATATACCTGACGTTCAACGGATTTACAGAGTAAGAGCAGTCTAGTCGCCATTAGGGCAAAACCACGAGTCAGTGCCAGCTCAAATAAGGCTCTTAAAATTCTTCCAGTATTCTAAACAGAGCACAACAGTAATTAAGAAAGTTCAAATATCACAAATTTTGTCAAAAACATTTCACCAAAGCATTTTGAAATCGGATAAAATTAAAAACAGAAAACAGCTTTTTTAACTACAAAAAGATATCACTAACCTGCATAACATAGGAGAGATCAGAAATTAGGGAGAAACTGGCCGGAAAATCTCGGGAAATGTGCGCCTGCAGGAGGATGTTCACTTTTCCGGTGGGATTTTCCGTTCCACCGGAAACCGGAAGTCGACAGGATGTGGCATAGAGGGTGTCTAATTCTTCCAATTCATCGTCACGTACCTTAGAAACACTACCTGTAAGTTACTATCTGTCAGCTACTAAAGTAACCTAAGTGATCCTAAGAAAACCAACATCCGTTGTTTCCGAAAACTGCTTTCTGATTTTTCACTAACAAAAGTTTTTTGTTTAATTGACTAACACAAACACTAACTCTCATTAAACAGAAATGAAGCATTACGTATGTACAATACATGTGGTACTTAATTTACTTCTTTCAGCTTGTCAGCAACCGTATACAAAAAATTGAGCATACTATAGTTGACCAAAATAAAAACATGCACAGACAATGCTATCACAACCAGTGGAACGTGTACGTATCCAGAAACGACAAGAAATCCAGGAAATCCAAGAAAATCCAGGACGACAAGATTCAATGGAAAGAATAAAGTACTGCATTTTCATAAGTATCTAGTCCTTTTATCGTTACTATAGTTTTGTTTAGCAAAACCAAATATGTTTTACTGCCTCAACATAATACCGAAAGTACATAATACAGAAGCGTATGACATACGCTATGCATTATAAGCGGCACACAGCCTCTGCACGCTAACGGCTGACCCCCCTCGCAAATCGGATCCTTCATTTCAAAGAAAATTTCGCGCTCTGTTTGTGTTATAAAACTCGAAGCAAACACAAAACTCGCGCACGTCGATCTAGTACTTTCTTTAGCACACAAACATAGAACGAGTGAGCGTACCCCCGTTTCAACTAGGTACAATTTTCGGGGGGGGAAGCCGTTAGCGTGCATAGGATGTGCCACGATTATAATACAGAGTGTGACAGATATCACAATCTTACCGTATTATGCCAAACAGTGGCCCACCCAATAAAAAGCCCATGGGCGTTTTTTCGGGGGGTGGGCGCTTTTTGGGATTTCTCAATGCTCACTCTCATCACTTAGAAAACTAAAACTTTGTGAATAAAGTTGTTACTGTTTAAGCTGTTGAAAGGCTTATAATTAATCTTCGGTTCTTTGGATAGACATATCATGAGCAACTGATACGTGCCCAACAGCTTGTCCGTCGAAATTTATCGAATTTATCGAAAATTGGCAAAGCTGTAATTATAAGAAGGTTTCCAAAATATAGCCCATGGGCGTTTTTTCGGGGGGTGGGCGCTTTTATGGATTACAAAAATCAAATCCGAAATTGCCGATTCCGAAAAAACGCCCATGGGCCACTGTTTGGCATAATACGGTATGTATAATGTACTCTTGATAATACAAAGCGGAAGGTGTTTTGTGGAAAAACAGCTTTCCAAAGAAGCGTTTTACTTCAACGCATTTTCCGTTTATTACCAAAAAGAGGTAGACCGTTAGCTTAGACACTGACTGCATACCTTAACCTGTTCAAATTCTGTTGATTGAGCCAGCATAGAAAAAACTTCACCATCGTTCATGGCATTTTTGAACAGAGTATTGAAAATCTACAAAATCAATAGAATTTGTAAGTAAGGAGTAAATTCATAGTTCGTATAGTTAGTCTACTGACAATGAGAAAAGAACTACAGAAACAAAATTGAAAGTAGAAAAATGAAAATTTCAATTGAAAACTGTAAGAATTAAAAAATGCAAGAAAAAATCTCTGACCTCAACAGTGTCCGATTTGATATAGAAATGGCTGGAAATTCGACCCAGATTTGTGGAAAAAAATTGACCACTTCGATCATCAAATCGAATCATCTGATATTCGTCCAATTTTCGAGCCGCCAAAACAATCAGATCTCGACGATGCTCAACCAAATCTGGATCAGCCTAGAAAAGAAAAATGTTTCAGTAGAAAATAGTTTCAGAAAACAAGTTTCCTATTCTTAGCTCGAATTCCAGGCCTCGCACGCAGTGATTTTCAAAAAGCAGGAAAAAAGTAGGAAGAAAATTTCAAAAAAGTAGGAAAAAGTAGGAAATAAAAGTAGGAATTTAAGCAAAAAAGTAGGAATTTTTCCATGCAAAACTGCATTCCATAAACCTTAATTGCAATGCATAAAATCAGTTATATACTCAGTGAGCGAAGATGGATCCAGGAATGGGCAATAATAAATGGTACTTCCTGCAAGCAAAGGTCACGGTTATTCCCCGTAAAGTTGAAAAATGATTGAAAAATTAGCAGTAAAAGTATACATAAATTTTTAATTTTTTTAGATGTTCTAAAAAATTTGGCATATTCTCTAAAAGCTTTTAAACTTCCTGCTACAATTTCTTCCCGAAATCACCGAACTGACACAATTAATAAATCCGTCAGTTCTACAGTTTTTACACGACGCTATAATCTCTTCTCTTTTCGAAACTTTTTATTAGAGCTTACGTACTGAACATGGCAGAATAATCAGTAGCCAGTAAAAATTAGGTGTGGCCATAACAGACAGGAGTTTCGCTATCACAACAAGTATACGTGCAACATGTATATTTTCCATCAATTTTCAGTATTTTCCAATGTAGCTAATTTTTTGATTAGTTTTTAATTCAAGCGGGACCATTCTTATCTGGCTTTTTCCAAGGCAGAAATTTCTGGAGGGGGGAAGTCTGGGGGGGGGGAGGGTCCCCCCCAGGTCTGGCGGGGGTGGCGAAAATTTTTTCGTAAAATGCTTAAAAATATATACATTATTACATAGCTATTTTTTGCTCCTGAGCTAAAAATTATGTAATTTTTAGCCTAGTATTAAGCTTAAAATAGCTAAAAATGGCATAAAAATCCTAATTCATAATAAATTATTTGAAAATTTAAACTCAAAACCATATTTTTCTGTTGCCTTTTGAAGTCTGGAGGGCCGGTAGGCCCTAATCCTGGTGGGAGGCGACCCAAATATGGGGGACCGATTTCAGGGGGGTTTCCACCCCCCTGTAAGAAAGGTCAGCTTATTGGAGAATCCAAATTGACAATTCCCCCTGTTTAGGACCCAACAGAAAGTTTAGATTAGACCCCCACATACCACAAAATTAGCAAATTTTCCGATTTTTACAATACATAAATATTCTAAAAGTTCCGGCTTTTCCAAATTTTTGTGGAAGTTTCACTATTTCAGCACAAATGCACAGATTAGCATCAACATAGCTTTTTAAAGACAACACAGACGAGGCACTTTTTTCAAAATACAAACAAAATTTTTAGTTCCACTCATCCACATAATACGTATATTTTCGTAGAAATATTGCATAAAAAATTTTGAACAATAAAAAAGTAGCCAAATTATTCTTACCAGGTCTGCATCAGAGACTTTTTCCGAAATCGAACCTGTGCATTTTAGTGTGAGTGTTTCTAAAAATGTTTTCTCTGAAAATTGATTTTTCGCGACTTTACAGCGTTTACAACTATTTTTTTCTATATACATACAGAACAGCCCTGGCTACTTTTACATCATGGCGACTTTGACACCTGGGCCCTGTTGCATAAAACTTTTAACAGTCTAACAGTCCAACAGTCTAACAGTTCAACAGCGTTTTCCGTTGCATAAAACCTAACAGTGTTAAGGGACTGTTAGACTGTTTTTAACAGTGTTATAACAGTAGTTTTAACAGTGCTTTAACAGTGTTTGTTGCATAAAACTCAACACTGATGACATTAGACTGTTAAAAACAGTCAAACAGTCTAACAAACTTTTGAGACTGTTAAAACTAATAATTAAGCTGCTAATTTGAAGATATTTTGAATATTAGATGGCTGTTTATGGACATTTTAAATCTATGTATGGTTAAGGAATACGCAGAAATGAAAACATGAATTTTAAATTATATACGTAAATCAAAACTATCGATAAAATACTTTAGTGAAAAACTCGATTAGCAACATTATCACGAATAATCCGAATTTGCTTCAAAGCATTACAAAAAATACAAAATTTCTTGCGTAACGATCAGTTTCTTTAGTTGTTAAATCATTTATATATATGACAAGGATTTCTATTTAACCTCCAAACAGGAGGAAACGTGAGGTAAGAAATTCCATTACAAATATAAACCGTTAAATAGACTGACAGGATTCCTATTAGATGTGTTAACTGTTAAATGGACTGATAGAATTCCTATTATTTGGTGTGTGGACTGTTATTTAGACTGATAAAATTAGCGACTTTCTAACAGTAGTTTTATGCAACGCAAAAGTTCAACACTGTTAATATCAGTCCAACAGTCTAACAGTGTTAGACTGTTAGCTTTTATGCAACAGAGCCCAGAGACGAAAGCGAACAGGCAGTAACTTGTAATGCGAATTGGAAAATTTGAGCGCTACGTATGTAAATGTACAAAGATTTCGGGAAGGACACAAGGGGGTCCGCAGGCCCCAGATGTTGAGGAAATTTAAAAAATCACTAAAAACCACAATGGCAATGTTTAATCTGTTATTTTAAATGAAGTGTGAAGTTTGACTCTACTGATCTTAGTAAAATGCTGCTGTTTGACTTTCACTCTCTAGGATAAGACTAAACTACAGGTAACAACAGTGGTGTGTGACGCTGGAGCAATGTTCGGACCTGACCAACTAGAAATCGATGAAATGATTACAACGGTTTATTGCACTTTAAAGCAAGAACTTGACGACAGAATTAGAGCCAAACATTAATTTTAAGGACGAGTATAAACTTTATAGAAACACAAAATGCTGACAAGACGCCCGGCCGAAGCCGACTATGCGACAGAAGTATTCTAACCAAGACTCACACCAATCTCCCCGATTCGGACCCAACCACTTGCTGTCAATCTTACACCCACACTGACTTCTGAGCAACCCAACATGGAGGAATACAACTATTAGCTATCGAACCTACTGTCACAAGTGTAGAATTCTTAGCTAATGACAAGTTCAAAATTATACTAAAGTTAACTGCTTACGTATCAAATTAGGTTTAACCCTAACTAAACGTACGTAGGTAGCGTTTTCTTTAAAGTTTGTCGAAATTCGGCTAAGTCCCCACTTTTCTACCGTATGCCTTGTAGTTACGTTGAAGCCCAGCTCCAACCAACCAGTTCTCATCGTAGAAGGTGTGATATTGTGCTAATCTCTGATTGGCTAGGAGTTTTCTGAATACGGCGTGACTCTATGTGTTTCTTGGAATTGTACTCTATGATTAAGTTTTGATGAATGTTTTGCCTTACTTTTCCCGTTTTTATATTTCCTGTGCTCTTTTCTATCTGTCAAGAACTGTGCGTCACTATCTTCGTCAGACCTAAAGTTAAAAGACACCGCCCTTGTTTTTATAAGTTGTGATAAATTGGTGGCCCAACTTAAGAGGAGAATTCTATAAAAACTGTATTAACGAGCACAGGTGGGGAGGATACGATAGACTGGAAGGGCGGGGCGAGGAGTACTTTATAAACTGATGTTCCGTGTCATATTGGCCTGTTTTCTGAGAATCGGTGTTGGCTATAAACTCTGTTAAGCCTCTGTCACCCTTGCCTTTTGAAGTGATCCTTGCCCAGTGTGACTCTATATAACTATACTTGCTTTCTGTGCCTTCAATAAATCTGATATGTCTCCATTGGATCTTAAGAGCAACGATTCACACTAACTACCGTCATAAGGACTAAGCCTATCTACGCTTCCACTGAACTTTGAGGACCTCCAGGAAGCCCTTGTGACACTTGGTAGCAGAGCGTGGTTCGCTCTGTCTACTTTAGATCTCTGAAAAGGACACTCCAGCTGCCAGCCCACCTCATTGCCAGCCGAAGTCGAAGAAACTGTGCCGAGCGACGACAACCCACTGTATGAACTATCAGCTGCCCGTTTCCACACAGCCAGCCATTAACTTTCCACTGGGATCATCGCCCTCCTCATCAGTGCCTGCAGCTCCTATCCCGACGACGGTCAACTTCAACAACCCACTGCCAGATCCCTACGGACCAATCCAGATCCCACTGGTCATCAGCATCCCTTTGAACATTCGAATTCCGAGCCGACCCATCATCTGCCCGAGCTGCCAGTACTACCGTGAACTTTTGAGCGGACAATCAGCTGCCTCCGGAGGACCCTTGTACGGAAGAGGACCCAATCATTCCTGAAGACGATCGGTACACATCAGTCTGACTCCCAAACCCACGATCAGGTCACTTGGAACGATTCAAGCCTCACATGGACCTAGCTCGGTAGGCAATTGCTTGCCCTTAACTTTGAAATTAGCATATATAATTGTTATTGTAATATATAATTGTACAAGTTCCTGGTACATCCAAGGACAGAGAGTATAATTGAACTCCCGGTTTATCCTGGGCCAGAAAGTAATAGACTGAATCCCGGTTATCACGGGCCAGTCAAGAGTGTTAACGTGAGTACTCCCGTCCACCCTGTTTCTTCCAGGTTCAACCTTGGCCAGACCCAAAGTATTTTGATCCCGGTTATAACCAGGGCCAGTCCGGATACTGAGCTATAGAAAACCTCCTCTCACAGTAATTCCCCCACCACCTGGTTGTTGGTATTGTAACGTTTTACTGTGTTGTGTATGGCGTCGGGAGGAAAGGGAGGCAATAATTCAGTTGAAAATTCTGATTCTGAAACTATTCCAGCGGTACTTAAAAACCCAGACTTTGATCGCCTTGAACGGCACTCAAAAGCTATAAAAACTCAAGCAAAAATGATTGAGGAGATCCAAAACGAGTTGGCTTCATATTCGGACAAACTAAAATTTCTTCCCGCTATCCCGGATTTGCAAGATATTTCAAATTTGAGAGATGACTTTAGCACGTTCAAGCAGAGTTTTTTTGACACGTATAATGTGAACCCCAATGACATGAAACCGGTTTTAGTTGGCCCCACGGAGACAGTTTCACTCCCGAAAGACACCCTTAGACCCTTCTCTGGTAGAACGGATGAGCAGTCAATTGATGACTGGTTTGTAATTTTTAAATTAGTTGCAATCGCCCAGAACTGGGACGAACAGAAGCAACTACAGGTATTACCCGCCTACCTCCGAGATTTTGCGTTAGATGTATATAGGAGTCTCGATGACAATCAGAAAGATACTATGGATAACCTCGAGTGTGCACTTACCGAACAGCTTAAGCCAGCAGAATATGAACGGCTGGCGAGTATGCAACTTCATAGCAGGGTCCAGAAGCCCAGAGAAAGTGTTCAAGACTTTGCTTATGCGGTTCAACGTTTGGTTCAAAAAGCCTATCCAGAAATGGATTCAGATGCTTCGATGAATTTGGCTTTTAACAGTTTTATAAATGGCTTGAATCCGTTATACAAAACTCAATTAATTTTACAAAATCCGTGTGATTTTCGAGATGCGGTTAAAAAGGCTCGGCAAATTGAAGCTCTTGAAGGTCTTGGAAGGACAACTCAGCGACAAGTTGCTGCATACGGAGTGCCATATGCAGGTCCGTCCAATGAAAAGTCAGAAGTTGAACCACTTCTTACGGAAATGAGCAAAGTCGTTGAGGCTATGAAATTGCAGCATTCGCAAGCCGTAGCACAGGCTAAGAAGTTTGATCAGTTTCAGCAGTATGTAAATGAAAGTTTAGGGGAATTACGTGGAAAATTAGAACGTCCCCCACCTAACCCCACCCCCGTAGGTTCTCGGTCTTACTCTAACACTCAACGTAGGGGTGGATCTGCTGTTTCTCCGCAAATACTAGGTCGTCGTTACTATCTAATGCTACCAGAGACCGATGGACCGCTGATGGACGGCCCATTTGCAACCAATGCGCAAGACCCGGTCATTATGCTTACTCTTGCCCCCAGCGCAGATCGACTGCGGGCGGTAGTGGTCAGCCAGAAAGGCGTCAGCAAAGGCCTGGTCCTACAACCTCGTCACGTCAGAACACAGGTAGAACTCCGATTGCCCAACTAGACCGCAGAACTGGCTACCTACGGGAAGGACCAGTCAACAGTTCTCATATTCAAAATGAATTATCCGATATTACCATGACTTTAAAGGCACTGCAAGACGGTCAACAGATCATTGCAAAGAATCAGCAGAGCCTTCAATCAGCATACGTCCAAGTCCGACAAGACAACGAAGCTTTGTTTGAACAGAATCAGCGCCTGGTACAAAGATTCTGTGTAGATGACGAAACCGTCCCGAAGACGACTGTAGGAACGATCAGAACGGGGAAACTTTGTTGTGAGCCTCAGCCCATGGAAAGAACGGTGGTAGCTAGAACGGATAATCCGATAAAGCTGCGGCAAGACCAATACAAGCAATCCAATTCCAAAAAACGTAAAGAAACCAGGAAGAAGCCGCGTAAGCGACCGAACCCAGTAAATACGCAAGGGGAAAGGAACTACTACTCGTATGGTTTCGTTCCTGCCCTAGTAGTAAGTTTGGCTCTGGCATGCTCTTTCATTACTGGACTAGCTCCAGTGAACGGAGTACCAGTCCCCGATAAGCCCTTGTTGTGCCAAACCAAGGAGGGAAAAGCATTCTGGAATCTGCCAGATCCAGTTCCGTGCAAAATCGAAGCACATGTGGATGAGGTAACACCTTTAGACACGGAACTTATGCTCTATAAGCATAACTTAATCCAGTACCGAACTAAAGCTTGGAGATGCAAAATAGTCTACCAAAAGGTTGAAACTTTCACCTACTTCTTTGGAGATGAAAACCTAAAGCAAAAAGAAAAATACGATATTCCAGTTCACGCGCAGGAATGTGAGAATATGAGAAGATGGAAGAATTGCCGGTATGGTACCCTTGAGAAGAAAGGAGGTCTCTGGCAAACCTCGAATAAACTGGATTGGTATTATCCAGGAGGGGGTATCTACTGCTGTAAATGGAAAACCTTCGAGGCTTACAACTGCTATGTGACGGAAGGAGTAGTCTATAAGCGGCATCATAATGATTTCATGGAGAGCTCCCTAGGGGTCACAACACATTGTGACTATAGCCAGGGAGGATGCGCTTTAACAGATCGAAGCTTCCTCACATGGGAGATAGCTCCCAATGAGCAGTGTGAATTTGTGGAGTGGAGAAAAATTCCAGGTCAAATGTGGGGTGCAAACTGGCTTTCTGATGATGGAACCTTAGCTCTAACGTACCGAAATGGGTATACCGCTCAAGACTGTAAACACAAGCAAGTTTTCCTTTCTGAACAGGGGGTGCCGTTTAGGATGCTCTCACAAAAGCCTCCGATTCCTAAGCATCCACGGTTAAAACGTCAAGCTCCAGGTAATAAAATTGGTCGACGAGAAAAAGTACAGAAAATCGTAGATGGTTGGGCTAAAGATAATGGAGTCGTAACAACTGACCTTTTTTTGGCCGTTATGTTGCAGGCTATAGGATTTCGAATGAATAAAAATATACGATTTGCTACTGATCAAATGATGCGTTCTATCCTGCACACCCATGCAGACGATGGTAGAGGTTTTGAAGGCAGATATGTTTAGCAAACCCACCCCTAGCCATGAGAGCCCACTAAAGAGACCTGACATTTACGCTCGTGCAGGAGGATCCGTAGGTGAAGTCTGGCCATGCCAGGAATCGAAAGACACTTGCATTTAGACCGATGAATGATTCCTCATGCAGGAGATTCCAAATTCACTTCAATATTGATAATGCGACACATACAGCCTACCTAGATCCGGTAACCAACATTTTGCATTATCCAGACCATTATAGGTGTGAGTTCTCTAACCAAGTTCAATAAAGT
>JASAND010018746.1:0-18933 GCA_030248195.1 Trissonchulus latispiculum
ATCATGCTTCGTTCAGTTACGTATTGCTTGGGTGGGGGGTCAAGTGGTCGAAAATAAAATTTTTCAAAAGTGGTTAAATTTGGTACCAAATGAAAGCCCTAAGCGAGCTGAGCAACTTTTGTCATAGAACTGCTTGCTCAAAGTGGCTGTAGAGTGCTGTGGTGGGGTGGGGTGGGGACTTAGGAGATTTTCGGTCAAAAATGAAAATTTTAAAAGTGGTCAAATTTGGTATCAAATGAAAGCCCTAAGCGAGCTGAGCAACTTTTGTCATAGAACTGCGTGCTCAAAGTGGCTGTAGAGGGCTGTGGAGACTTAGGCGATTTTGGGTCAAAAATGAAATTTTTCAAAAGTGGTGAACTTTGGCATCTAATGAAAGCCCTAAGTGAGCTGAGCAACTTTGGTCATAGAACTGCGTGCCCAAAGTGGCTGTAGAGTACTGTGGTGGGGTGGGGTAGGGACTTAGACGATTTTGGGTCCAAAATAAAATTTTTCAAAAATGGTCAAATTTGGTATCAAATGAAAGCCCTAAGTGAGAGCTGAGCAACTTTTGTCATAGAACTGCGTCTTTATTTTCTCAATTTTAAGGATAGACACAGGCCATCACACACATATTATCCTCCTTTGTGCGGAGCATTTTTGTTACTTGTAGATACGTTTCGTATACTTACGTATTACGATGTTACTATGTGGTTGCGCTGCGGTGGAGTGCTGCAGAAGTACAACACGGCTTATAACTAGCCACAGGTAAGTTGCAATCGTCCGAAATTTTGCACACAATTGCGGCAGAGCATTGCAAATCGTGCCGTATGAGTTTCCTTCACCGACAGTAAAGTTTGCATCTGGTTGCGCTGCAGTAGAGTGCTACTGAAGTACGGCACGGCCTATAACTAGCTACAGGTAAGTTGCAATCGTCCGAAATTTAGTGTATAAGTACGGAAGAGCATTGCAAATCGTGTTTTATGAGTTTCCTTCACGGACAATAAAGTTTGCATTTGGTTGCGCTGCAGACTGCAGTAGAGTGCTATGCTATAGCAACTAAAACTATTGCAGCCATGGGTATATACTGGATGTTGGATTTCTGTCAAAATAGAGAAAAAGGAAGAACTTGGAACTTTTCAAGCTTCTTTGTTCTGTACTTTCGGTTTATGATTAATGATTGGCGGAATTTTTAAACTTTCTTTCACACAGCTTTAACGTTTTTGCTTTTTACTGAGAACCTTAAAAATGAAATAAAACAAGAATAAAAATGCTCCGGTGGAGCATGAAAAATGCAATATGGGTGACATTCGGTTGTAAATGGACAGAGGACTAGGTTTTAAAACGTTAATATGGGAGGGACAGGTTGTAAATGCCAGGAGGACTAGGTTAAAAGCGCACTAATATGGACCAGCTTCGCTGAACAACCCATATTGGCGATCACTCATGCTCCACTCCACATGACATACGAGTAAGATCTACATTCTTCAGCTTTCAAAGCAAGCGGGACGATTTTGAAATATTAAAGCTTATTCCAAATAAACAATGCCGTTCTCGTAGAAAGGTGTTCAAGGTGTTTTTTTCTGTACTGTTAGCGCAGAATCTTGTATTAAGTTGATGCGAAAGGCAGTTGACATTATGTACGTGTATTATTAAGTTGTTTAATACTCTATATACATACATACTTGCAAGGTCATGCTGACAAATCGTACAATTTTCCGACGAACTGCCGATAGCAACAGCAAGCAGCAGCCGGTAGAAACTCTGGGCAGTTTTCGCGAATATGGGTTGTTCAGCTAAGCTGGTCCATATTAGTGCGCTTTTAACCTAGTCCTCCTGGCATTGACAACCTGTCCCTCCCATATTAACGTTTTAAAACCTAGTCCTCTGTCCATTTACAACCGAATGTCACCCATATTGCATTTTTCATGCTCCACCGGAGCATTTTTATTCTTGTATATGTAGTGCTGATATTTCAGTTTCACTGACTTGACAGCATTACTCGGGCGCGTTTCGCAGTGTCTATATCAGTTTTGGTCATCTTTATGGTATGGACTTATCCGATGATATAGAGGATGATTTTGACCAACTGAAAATCGTGATTCGGTGTATTGTAAAATCGGCTGGCGACAGAAATGGGCGGACAATCTTTGATTTGGACAAAGACTACAAGTACATATTACATATACTTTTCTCTGTGTGCATATATATATATATATATCGTGGTCTTTTTGCGAAATTGGTCTTTTCGCGAAGTGCCCTATCACATTGAGAAATTAGTTTAAGCTATGCTCATTTCTGCTACCAGCCCGGTCTTTTCCAGCAAAGACCAAGCGTGTTGGGCTTTTTGCGAAATATAGCCGTGGGGGGACCCACATTTTCGGATTTTGGCTGGAACTTTTTTATTATCATAGGGGAGCTCGGAGAGCCCCCATAATATGAGCTATAAAGGCACTTTGCGGATTTTGAAAAGTGCTAATTAGGCATAACTAATTAACGGAAAGGAATTAAGAGCTAATATTTACATTTTTGAAATTTCCAGGCCAAGAGCTTTCGAATGATACCAAACTTGCCCGGAAAAAATGAACTTTGAAAAAATCTACTTTCTCTTACGGGTTTGAAAGCGGGTTTTTTCTCTGTATATATTCAGAATGATTTTTGTTAATTTTGTGTTAACTCGATTTTTCGGACGGCCATAGCAAAAATTTTTCTATACTATTTTTTGAATATCTAGGCAATGGTACTTAGCAAGTTTATGTTTTTTCCGAATTTCGATCTGGTTCGATTTTTATAGATGGTCAAAAATGGAAAAAATAGCGTTTTTGGACACCTCCAAGCTGAAAAATTTCTAAGTCCGAAAATTTTAAAATAGTCTAAAAGCGGGCAAAAACAGCGTTTTTCGGCCTTGGGGTGTTACCCATATATAGTAAATCGGGGTCGCTGAACACGATGAGCATAGTGCCGACACCGTATCTCGCCTGGTTCATCTGGTTCAACTGGTTCAAAGTTGAACCAGTTCCTGGTTCAAGCTACTGGAGGTAGCTAGAAAGGCTGAAATTTTGCATACAATGGTTATTGGGCATGGGGAATTCACTGGTGGTGTTACTTTGGTGATCCGACCAATGGCTGGCCAGATCTGGTTCAACTGGTTCAAAATTGAACCAGTTGCTGGTTCAAGCTACTGGAGATAGTTGGAAGGCTGAAATTTTGCATACAAAGGTTATTGGGCATGGGGAATTCACTGGTGGTGTTAGTTTGGTGATCCAACCCATGGCTGGCCAGATCTAGTTCAACTGGTTCAAAGTTGAACCAGGTCCTGGTTCAAGCTACTGGAGATAGCTGAAAGGCTGAAATCTTGCATACAAAGGTTATTGGGCATGGGAAATTCACTGGTAGTGTAACTGTGTTGATCTGACCCATGGCTGACCAGATCTAGTTCAACTGGTTCAAAGTTGAACCAGTTCCTGGTTCAAGCTACTGGAGATGGCTGAAATCTTGCATACAAATGTTTATTGGGCTTGGAGAATTCACTCTGGCATTTTTTAGTGGGGGGGGGGGCGGGGGCCCCCCACTTTTCGGAGCCCCCACTTTCGCCCCCCCCCCACTTTTCGGCAAGCCTCCACCCACTTTTTTGGGGGTCGTCCAAAAGTGTCAAAAAACTAGTTTTTTGAGGTCAATTTTCAAACATTTTCTCAATTTTTAGCTAATTTATGGACTTATAAGCTCATTTTAAGCTTAAAAACAGCGATTTTTTGCGTTTTCACCTTAAAAATGCTATATAATTTTTCGCTAAAAATTTCGGTATATTTTATCTTTGGCTCGCCCCCCACTTTTCGGAAGCCCCCCACTTCCCCCTCCCTAGGGGGTGCGCGAAGCCTTAGGCTTAGCCCCCACTTTCAAAACCCTAAAAAATGCCAGTCACTGGTGGTGTTGCTTTGCTGATCCGACCCATGGCAGGCCAGATCTGGTTCAACTGGTTCAAAGTTGAACCAGTTCCTGGTTCAAGCTACTGGAGATAGCTGATAGGCTGAAATCTTGGATACAAAGGTTATTGGGCATGGGAAATTCACTGGTAGTGTAACTGTGTTGATCTGACCCATGGCTGGCCAGATCTAGTTCAACTGGTTCAAAGTTGAACCAGTTCCTGGTTCAAGCTACTGGAGATAGCTGAAAGGCTGAAATCTTGCATACAAATGTTTATTGGGCTTGGAGAATTCACTCTGGCATTTTTTTAGTGGGGGGGGGGGGGGCCCCCCACTTTTCGGAGCCCCCACTTTCGCCCCCCCCCCCCACTTTTCGGCAAGCCTCCACCCACTTTTTTGGGGGTCGTCCAAAAGTGTCAAAAAACTAGTTTTTTGAGGTCAATTTTCAAACATTTTCTCAATTTTTAGCTAATTTATGGACTTATAAGCTCATTTTAAGCTTAAAAACAGCGATTTTTTGCGTTTTTACCTTAAAAATGCTATATAATTTTTCTCTAAAAATTTCGGTATATTTTATCTTTGGCTCGCCCCCCCCCCACTTTTCGGAAGCCCCCCACTTCCCCCTCTCTAGGGGGTGCGCGAAGCCTTAGGCTTAGCCCCCACTTTCAAAACCCTAAAAAAATGCCAGTCACTGGTGGTGTTGCTTTGCTGATCCGACCCATGGCAGGCCAGATCTGGTTCAACTGGTTCAAAGTTGAACCAGTTCCTGGTTCAAGCTACTGGAGATAGCTGATAGGCTGAAATCTTGCATACAAAGGTTATTGGGCATGGGAAATTCACTGGTAGTGTAACTGTGTTGATCTGACCCATGGCTAGCCAGATCTAGTTCAACTGGTTCAAAGTTGAACCAGTTCCTGGTTCAAGCTACTGGAGATAGCTGAAAGGCTGAAATCTTGCATACAAAGGTTTATTGGGCTTGGAGAATTCACTCTGGCATTTTTTTAGTGGGGGGGGGGTGGGGCCCCCCACTTTTCGGAGCCCCCCACTTTCGCCCCCCCCACTTTTCGGCAAGCCCCCACCCACTTTTTTGGGGGTCGTCCAAAAGTGTCAAAAAATTAGGTTTTTGAGGTCAATTTTCAAACATTTTCTCAATTTTTAGCTAATTTATGGACTTATAAGCTCATTTTAAGCTTAAAAACAGCGATTGTTTTGCGTTTTTACCTTAAAAATGCTAATTTTTCGCTAAAAATTTCGGTATATGTTATCTTTGGCTCGCCCCCCCACTTTTCGGAAGCCCCCCACTTCCCCCTCCCTAGGGGGGGGGGCGCGAAGCCTTAGGCTTATCCCCCACTTTCAAAACCCTAAAAAATGCCAGTCACTGGTGGTGCTGCTTTGCTGATCCGACCCATGGCAGGCCAGATCTGGTTCAACTGGTTCAAAGTTGAACCAGTTCCTGGTTCAAGCTACTGGAGATAGCTGAAAGGCTGAAATTTTGCATGCAAAGCTTATTGCGCATGGGGGATTCACTGGTGGGATTTGTGATTGCTGCTGCCACAGTTATGGAAGCGTTTCCAAAAACTAGACGGAGGACAAGTAGGAAAAATGCTCCTTGCAGTCGCATGAAAAAGTTAATATGAGCTATGATGGTCAACATTTAAATGTGTCAAGGACAAGATTTAAAATGTTTAATATGGGCCAACATCTAAATAAGTAGAGGACAAGATGTAAACGGCTAATATGAGCCGCTACGTTTCTGCCAACATCTAAATAAGTAGAGGACAAGATGTAAACGGCTAATATGAGCCGCTACGTTTCTCTTGGGCTCATATTGACGCGACTAAAATGGCAAACATATATACAGTTTACGGTTGGCATATAAGCATCAGTGTTTATAAACGATTTGATTGGCTTGGGAATATTGAATTAATGTGATGATTGCGATGATAACTTCGAATGTGATTTCTCAAGATTTCGCAACATGTGTAAGTTCCACATTTTCGTTTCTTCATTAGATTGGACTTCGGTTTCGTTTTGTTGACTTATATGGTGGCCTTAAATGTGTACTTGGATGTAGCGGTGGAGAAGAAAACGTTTACGTACAGCTTTGCAAAATTAATGTTTATGCGTCGTTATTCATCCAAGCCATTTCAGTGTTGGATTAAAAGTAAGCAAAAGCTAAATGAGCGTCAATATGAGCCCAAGAGAAACGTAGCGGCTCATATTGGCCGTTTACATCTTGTCCTCTACTGATTTAGATGTTGGCTCATATTAACCCTTTATGAGTGCCCGCTGAACTAGCATATACAGGCTTAAACTGCTATATGTCCCACATCCCACTTGGTGAGAAACTACCAAAAATGCAGTCGATTTTCGGATTGAACCACTAATTAATTACATTTTAATTAGTTTATATTGTACTCTAGGTAGGACATGTGTTTTTTACGTTGTCAAAATTTGTACTTCCTAAAGGACAAAATATGCCTTCAAGCACTCTGTCGGATGACAGGTGACACTTGCTGATTTGGCATGACCGGTTAAAACCAGTTTGGGTCGAAATTTTCCGCAAACACCATTACATTGTAGTATGAAGTAAATATTATAAGATCCAATTAGATTTTACTAGCGTTCACACAGATCTGCATAGGAAACAGCATTGTTAAATGCTCACCCGCATTCACTATTCCGTATGTGGACTTAGTAAAGTCCCATTAGTGTAATGGCTATAGTTAGCTTCACAATTAAATACACTGACCGAGAAGCTTAGTATCAAGGTTTGCGAGGACGTTGGTGCTAGTGACAGCCTGAGTAAATGTCTTTTGGGCTGAGAAAAGGTCAGTCGCAGACGGTCACAATACTTTATTAAATAAGGAACATTCAGAAAATTTTGCAGAGACCTAGCAGATGAGTTTGGGTAATATCCGGGGGTAACTGAATGGGCTCTATCTGCTAGTACGTTGTTGCTTTAATTCTGCTACTCCACAGCAACTGCAACTTTTTCAGAACAGACCCATCGTCCAACAGCGAATTTTCAACTAATTACTTTTTGAAAGTGTTTTATCCGACTTGGAGACACATTATTACGCAAACCTAAACAGCTGGCAGCTATTCTGCCTGATTTACTGAAGTTATCACAACTTCAAATTTTGTTAAAAATTGGCATAATTTCCTGTAGTGTTAACATGTCTGAATGATTTCTGAGCACAATTGTAGCCTTAGAATATGCAAACTATATTTTATAGTGCACAAATCATAAGGCAGAAACGTCTGCAATCGTTTTTGGTGTAAAATTGGAAAGTTGTAATTTATGGTTATCTAACGATTTGCCTTGAAACGCTACCTATGGTCTGTTTTATTCTGACTGTACTAGGGGAAGGACAAACCTTTCTGCAGTTTGTGCCCTACAGAGCACAATTTTAAAAGCCATTTTATGACAAATAGGGCAGAGATAGTGCAAAAATAGCGCTATTTTTGGATTCTCCGTAGTCCAAAATATAATGTACAATGAATGTCAAATCAAACTACGGGGCTATAAGAGAATAACATTGGTTTGAGCAAAATCATCGATTTTGACGTCGGTAGAACTGATATTTTGGCCTCTATAACAAGGTATAGAGCTTTGAAAGCCTCCATTCTCTGCTCCAATATAACCTAATAAATCAAGAATCAGCTTAAAAAATGAACCAAGTCTATATCTTTAACCAGTCTTTTGAAAAATGCTATCAACTTTTGTCCTTCCTGAGGGACGGAAAGTCATAAAGGGTTAAACATTTTAAATCTTGTCCTTGACACATTTAAATGTTGACCATCTAGCTCATATTAACTTTTTCATGCGACTGCAAGGAGCACTTTTCCTACTTGTATATATATGTATATGTATATATATATATATATGAGTGGATTTCTGCTGAGTAGTTCACATATGGAGTCGTTGTTAGCGGACAACCTTGAAAAATCGATTTTCTTCTTACTATGCCAGTTGATTAGGATTAGTAGGCATAGTAAAACCTACAAATATCAGCTTGTTTTGATGAGCGCTTAATGAGTAAGGTCCATTTTTGTGATTTTGCCATGGCAGCTAAATGGCCAATTTTACTTCTTGACTTTGTTCCACTGTATTGAAAGACATAGACGTGGTAAAGTGCAACTTTTGGTCTTAAAATGGTTCATAGAGCTCTACTATCATAGGGGTCGCGGCAGCGACCCCTATAATATGTGTCAAAAGTCCCTGGAGACACCGTAAAATAAGCTGCGCAGAGGCTGCGCAAAATCCTGCGCAGATCCTGCGCAGATTTCATGCGCAAATTGTAGAGCACATCGAGTTTAGTATGTGTGCGAAGTTTCAGCCCCGTATCACTTTCCGTTAAAAAGTTGTGCCCCGGACCGGTTATGGCGGCGATGTTTTTTTTTCCGGTTTCTCCTATTTAATGGTCGTATTGTCCTGACTTTCCGCCTCTTTCACGTAATCTGCAGCGGAGGCCGGACCTAAAGGGGTATAGGGTCTGGTAGTACCCCATGCGCCATTTAAGAATCGCTACTTTTTTGCGCCGCAGGTGCGCAAAGTCGGCTCAGAGCGAAAAGTGACCATTTTTGTGGTCGCTGCGCAGCTCGAACGTTAGGAGCTGGAGCCGATTTCTTTTTATATTCAGAAACTACATATATTGAACTAACTAAATAGCTAAGTCTCGTTTCTCTATCACTTCCCATGCGACCACAGTGGCCGGCCAAAAATGGTGAAAATTCGAAAAATGAAAAATCGAAATTTCTCGCTGTGTATTCAACTTAGAAAGCTCAATTCTTTCATACAAAGGTTTTCTGGCACGGCGAATTGATTCCCGTAAGCAGTTTTGCCGTCGGACCCACCCATATTGCTGGGCTGGTTCCACTTTGCTGTCGGGAGGGTCAAGTCGGTACCGACTTCCAAGAACACCATATAGGACTGTGCATAGCCTCTCAAAACTTTGTCCATAGGGGTTTTCTGGTGCGCCCAGCTCATTTCCGGAGTCCGTTTTGCCGTCCGACCCACCCATTTTGCTGGACTGGCTCCACTTTGCCGTTTGAAGGGTAAATCGGGTAGGGGGTCAAGTGGTCAAAAATAAGATTTTTCAAAAGTGGTCTAATTTGGTACCAAATGAAAGCGCTAAGTGAGCTGAACAACTTTTGTCATAGAATTGCATGCTCAAAGTGGCTGTAGAGTGCTGTGGTAGGGTGGGGGTGGGGACTTAGGCGATTTTGGGTCAAAACTAAAATTTTTCAAAAGTGGTCAAATTTGGTACCAAATGAAAGCCCGCATCGAACTGAGCAACTTTTGTCATAGAAGTGCGTACCTAAAGTGGCTGTAGAGGGCTGTGGTGGGGTGGGGTGGGGACTTAGGCGATTTTGGGTCAAAAATTAAAATTTTCAAAAGTGGTCAAATTTGGTACCAAATGAAAGCCCGCATCGAACTGAGCAACTTTTGTCATAGAAGTGCGTACCTAAAGTGGCTGTAGATGGCTGTGGTGGGGTGGGGTGGGGACTTAGGCGATTTTGGGTCAAAAATTAAAATTTTCAAAAGTGGTCAAATTTGGTACCAAATGAAAGCCCGCATCGAACTGAGCAACTTTTGTCATAGAAGTGCGTACCTAAAGTGGCTGTAGAGGGCTGTGGTGGGGTGGGGTGGGGACTTAGGCGATTTTGGGTCAAAAATTAAAATTTTCAAAAGTGGTCAAATTTGGTACCAAATGAAAGCCCGCATCGAACTGAGCAACTTTCGCCATAGAACCACCCACCCAAACTTGCTGTGTCGGATATACTTTCTTTCTCAACCGGATTAAACGACAGACATAGACATAGACATAGACGACCAACACACATATTATCCCCTTTTGTGCGGAGCATTTTTGTTACTTGTATATAGCTATCCAATAGGCGTTCTTCTTCAGGTGTCATGTAGTTTCCGAAAACTGCAGTCTTAAGGTCACTGACCCCACCAGTCGAGGATAGCGCGAAGTACGTAAGTTTATTCGAACTAGAGAGCTTATTACTGCTAAGCCAGACGCAATTTTATAATATATCATTTTTAGGATCATAATAAACCTGCTGGCCAAAAATAAGCCAAATCCCAGACCCAGTTTTGAGATATGGTTCTTCAAAGTTCGAAAAATCGCCGATTTTGGGCCAAAACAGCGATCAAGTCAAGTTTGGGTCGCCATAGACGACTAAAGGGAAAAGATATTGAGCTAATATATATTTTCAGCACATAAACTAGGTACCATAGACAGTGTTTTACCCCAATTTCAGCCAAATCTGAAAAATTTTAGTTTTTTTTTGATTTTTCAACACCCAAACTGTAACCAAAAAATCGAAAAAATAAAATTTTTCAGATTTGGCTGAAATTGGGCTAAAACACTGTCTATGGTACCTAGTTTATGTGCTGAAAATATTAGCTCAATATCTTTTCCCATTAGTCGGCTATGACTCGGCAAACTTGACTTGATCGCTGTTAGTGTTTTAGCCCAAAATCGGCGATTTTTCGAACTTTGAAGAGCCATATCTCAAAACTGGGTCCGGGATTTGGCTCATTCATGGCCAGCAGGTTTATTATCATCCTAAAAATGATATATTATAAAATTGCGTCTGGCTTAGCAGTAATGAGCTCTCTAGCTCGAACAAACTTACTTCGCGCTACCCTCGACTGGTGGGGTCAGTAATCTTAAAAGTGCAGTTTTCGGAAACTATATGGTAGCTGAAGAAGAACGCCTTTTGCATAGCCATAGTAGAGCTCTATGAACAATTTTAGGACCAAAAGTAGCACTTTACCACGTCTATATCTTTCAATACAGTGGAACAAAGTCAAGAAGTAAAATTGGCCATTTAGCTGCCATGACAAAATCGCAAAAATGGACCTTACTCATTAAGCGCTCATCAAAACAAGCTGATATTTGCAGGTTTTACTATGCCTACTAATCCTAATCAACTGGCCTATTAAGAAGAAAATCGATTTTTTCAGGTTGTCCGTTCTATATGCGAGCATCCCAGAAATCGACTCATATACGTTTTTATTTGAATTGAGGATTGTTTTCTCTTGTTTAGAAAGGAGTACAACCACTACATCGACTATGAGCGCTATGGGTTTTCCAGTCTCCTGTCGTTGCTGGAAGCCATGCCGGACAAGTTGGACATCACCTTCGACGACTACGAGATTCCGGTCCTTTGGGCCAAACCCGGCGAAAAGACGGCACATCTAGATGACCTGATTGATAGACAGCGGCAGCAGAAGTCCTCCTCCAGTCGAGGTGGTTCTGGCGCCTCCGGCCAGAGAGGTCGATTGAGACAGAGGGGCTGTCGCGGTGGACCACCCAGGAACAGGAATAGTGACCGACAGCCTTTGGTATCGGATTATGAAAAGGAAAATTTGGCGTGGCTTGATGGGGGGTTTCGTGGTCGAGGGGGTCGTGGAGGTCGTGCCGCCCGGGCCGGCGGCCGACAGTTTAGACATCGTGGAAGGGGTGGGGGTCCTCGAAGGGGAGATTTACAAGACTTGGATCGAAAACAACCGTTTTTGGCTTCGAACGATGAGGGAAAGAATCCCACTTCTGGTGGTCCGGTGGCAGAATTGCATTCTGAGACTGCTCGGATTTTTTCTCCGTCTTCCAAATTTCGTGCTCCAGATTCTTCTACGAATCTACTTCAGCCTACAAGCCGACCGCGACGAAATCAGCGCAAATATCTGCCACCTTCGGGGGGACGATTTCCAAGTCGGGAGTTCTACTCCACCAGTCTTCCACGGCAGCCCAACGATCCACCCCTTTCCACTGAAGATTTGCTCGCAATCCGGGCTGTCTTGGCCCGTCACCCCGTTACTGGTCTTACCGTTAGCCAGTTTGCCCGGGAATTTGAACAGTGCTACCGGCGACCCCTACAGCCGCGTCGGCACGGCTTTCCTGGTTTGGAGGCGATGCTGAAATTTCTGCCCGACGTTGAGTATCGGCATGACTTTGACGATCGACGGATTCGATTTTTCCTTTCCACGAATCAGGCGACCTGTTTCAGTCGTCTGGAATCGTCGAAATCGACTTCGATTTTTACAAAGAATTCTGACAACTTTCCTCCTTCGCCACCGCCTAGTCCTCCTGCATACTCTGACGTCGTATTGTCATCTTCAATGATACCGGAACCGGCCCCTACCAGTTAGTTGGGTTTTATTTATTTAGTTGTTGTCTCTGGCAAATTGGTTATGAAGTTTGTTGGTTTTTACGAAATTTGCGTTTTATATGTAATTTTTGGCTGCTTTTTAAAATTTAAAGTTAAAATTTTTTTTAACTTTAACTTTTATTTTAAAAAATTTATAGTTGCATGCAGGCCCGCACCCAGGATTTTGAAAAGAGGGTCCAAGGTCAAATGCAACGGGGTCTGGGGCGGAGCCTACCAGAAGTTGAAGAATTTTTCATTGTTGCCCAAAAGTTTTCGCTCCTAAAAATAGCAATAATTTTTCATTTTGTCACTCCAAACGGGAGGTCCAGACCCCTTGAACCCACCTGGGTGCCGCCTTGGTTGCATGCAATAGTTGGCAGAGAAAGTAGAAAAATTAAATTTTTTAAATTTTTCTAACTACAAGCCATGATTGTGTCCAAAAATTATGACATACGGTATTAGTCAGTCATGGAAAACTAATGAAAAACGCCTGCCTGCAGTCACTAAGGCTAAAGCCTTAGTCCGAAACAGGAGAGAGTCAATGGGCGCGATATTGGCAATGATCGCGCCCATTCATTGGCTCTCTCCTCTTTCGGACTAAGGCTTAGGCTTAGTGACTGCAGGCAGGCTTTTTTCATTAGTTTTCTATGATTAATGCCTTGCCTTGTATCCTTGGATCCACCTGCCTACCCGCGTTTACATCATTTTCTTGACGTAAACGCTATTAGTCAATATAAGCCTCGTTGTAGGGTAAGCGGCTGCAACTTGTTATTATATGCTTAGCGGTTGCAACTTGTTTTCCTTAATTTGAAGCAACCTCATGTATTTTAAGCGTGAATTTGAAACTCGTGTGTAGGCATGGGGACAAACACAAAGGACAGGCGTGGGACAAACACAAAGGAGCACTTAGACTTTACGTAAAACTATTCGGTGCAATCGGGCATTATGTCATGCTTTCTTGTTTATTGTTTAGACATCAACAACAGTATTGTGGTCTCATCTGGTATGATCTCTGAAAAATCTACGAACACGAAAACTGTTGGTTCATCGCCACCGCAACAACCAAAGCCTGTATCCTGTACATTTGGCGAAAAAATCCCAAAGTCTCCCCAGCAGCCAACCTTCCCTGGTCGGGTCATCAACCCCAGGGCGAACCCCATAGAGGCTGACCCTCCAATCACCGGCGGGAACCATCCACTCTCGGCAGCCTTGCCCTCGTCTAAGCTTTTGCCGGAACCCTCTACTACTGATAACCCCCCAGTTATTCCTAAGTTGTCATCTGGTGCTTCCGGTCCTCCTGTCAAGCCAGGCTTCTCTGGTGGTTTTGGTGTCCCGGTTAGTCGACCGGATAAATTAAAAGCCCCCGGTTATTTGAATGTTGGAAGACCTCCTATTCGGTGTCGTCTTTGCGGGGTGTCCTCCACTGATAATTTGGATGAGCAGGGCAGTAGTTCTTCATCGTCCAGAAGGATAGCTTGTTCCACAAATTCGAATGATACCCTGTCAGTTGCCGCCAGTAAATGTCGGCCCCAAGCGGAGCAATTGACGGACACTGACAGGTGGCAAAGAATTTCTCCTCCAACCTCGCCTCTTGCCAATCCAGCGGCTTCGTCTAGCGGTGTCACCGGTTTCAGCAAGTCGGCTTTTGATTGGTCTAAACCCGTCCAGACGCCTCCGCTCCAAACAGCTGCGATGAGTGGCGCAGGATCCTCCAGTAGTCCTAAGCTACCAACACCCTGCCGGCCGGCAGTCGGCCAATTGCCTATTTCTTCGAATGCTGAACCATCCCTGATTGGCCATGCTGAGCTTGGCTATGCTAAGTTGGTTGGCCTAGGCACGGAGAACACTCGGCTTTTTGGCAAACCACTACTACACCCCTTCGCTCTACCCCGCTCTATCTCGGAAGAGTTTGAATTCGACGATTATCTCGACTTTTTCCAAAGTTCGGCTTCGACAAGTGAGTCCAAACTGCGGTATTACCCCTTCTCAGTATTTTGTTGAAAATGTTTCTATTGCACACAGGGTATATATTTTTTACAGGGGGGCGGGGGCCCCCGAAATTGACCTTCCCCCTCCCGAAAATGACTTCCCCCCGAAATCGCCCCTCCTGTGATTTTTTGGAGGTCCAATGTTTTGCCAAAAATAGGCTAATTTTTTGGCTTCGCCGAAGATTTTTTCTTAAAAAAGCTATTTTTGGCTTAAATCTTAGTATTTTTGATAACTTTTTGCGTTTCACCATGCAAAATATATATGACATTTTTGGCCCAGTTTTGCAGAAAATCTTCCCCCTGCCCGGCGCTTGGGGTCCCCCGGGAAAAACTCCTAAAAATACCCTGTGAACAGTTGCAAGGAATTTTGTTTAGTATGTTGTGGGTGATTTAAACAAAAAGATATACCTATGTACGCTGGGCTTTCACTGTTAGTGAGGCACCTAAAACGGTATAAAATTGCGGAACAGTAGCAGAAGGTTTAAGCTTATTTTTAATTGTAAGGAGCTAAAATATGCTTTAAATAGCACGAAAAGCATCAAGACCAGCAATGATTTCACCGAAAACTTAACGGGGATGCGTTAAACTTAATTCGTACTTTTGGGCCAGGACGGTATTAAAGGTCTTAAACTATGTCAATTTCAGAGCATCTCTTTATGGTAAATGTTTTAACAGAGTTAGTTCAGAAACGTGGAATTAGGTCGAGTGGAGGAATAGTTCAAAAGCTCCCCTATCCTAACAAAGGAATATGGTTCAATGGGTACGAAATTGTATATCTTGGGGGAATCCTAATTTCTTTCAGAATGATTGTACACACACTAATTGCAAGTTTTTTATTAATTTTCAAGGTTGTTGTTTCCTGCAGTGCACGAATACACTGCTCAGTGCTCGTTATCCCCTTTTCAGGAATTTGTTGCCACTTGAAAGTTTAGGCGCCAATTTGAGCCTATCAAAGACTCAGGACTCAACTTATAGCTTTTTCAAGGCTTATCTTTCTTCCTTTCTCAGATGGCACTTTATATGTTACAGATTCATGTTAGCATTTTGCATTTGTCCCGTTTGTAATTCCTTTTTTGTGTAAATTCATTATCAATTCTTCCGCCAAATTTTCAACTTTTCTTTGCAGTTTATCCGAAAACTTCCACAAAAACGCCATTGGTAACTGCAGTTCTCGGAGTATCTGGCATTTTAGGATAAACTAAAAAGCTACTTAAATATAAGTAAAATTGGAGTACTACAATTGAGTGCAGTGTATTGAATTTTAAAGTTAACATCCAAGCCATAAAAGGGATTTTTCTGCTGAAAAGTTGTAAATATACCTTTGTTTTTGCCACTGGACTTGGGGGGGGGAGGTTCGGTATGGTACTTTTCCCGTAGAATATTCACAGTCAAAAGTATTGCCATCAACTAACTACTACTAATCTAACTATTCTACTAACTAACTGACTAATTCTACTAATCTAGCTAATCTAACTACGTAACTACTACTAATCTAAGTACGTCCGTGGAAGGAAACGGGACTTTTCCGTTCCTTAAAAACACGAAACATAAAAACGAATTTTTAAATTTAAAAATTTAAGCTGAGAATACTATGAAATATAGCCATAGAACTAAGTATGGTGGAAGAATTGGCAAAAACAGTGTAAAGAATTATATGAATATAAATGTTTCAATAGTGCGGTAAAGGTAAAGTTTTAAAAAGTCTCACAACTGTTTGTTAGTGTTGTTCACCGGCCAAGTTTTTCGTGTCCAAAATACAAGCTAAAATATAAGATATTTGATAGTTTTCAAGGCAAATTTTAGTAAGTTTTAAAGGCAGTAAGCTTCAGAAACTGTCACTGGCCGGCCGGTCGGCTGCCCTGTATTTGGCCTGTATCTGACCGGCCGGCCTTCTGGTCTGTTCTCGGCCGGAGGCCACCGGCCAATCTAGACCTGGGCCGGCCGGTCGGTCTATTCAGGGCATAACACTACTGTTTGTGGCTTTGTTTCAGGTAGCAGAAGAAAAGGTCGTTGGTGGAAACGGTTGTGCTGTTGTTTCTGCACAGAAGAAGATTAAAAGTCCTGCTGAATAAACTAAATAGTACTAATTTTTGTACATTTTCTGTGTCATTTCATGAAATTTCACTTTTATGGAGCTTTAATTTATTTTTGTTTGTATTCAAGTATTTTTCAGTGCATAATGCATAATAATTGTATCATATATGTTGCATGTTGCCTATTTTTCCGATTTTATTCCATTTTTGTGTATCCGTCTTTTGGAGGTACATAGTAAATTATGTGTGTGCTTGTTTTAGCAATGGGTAGCTCTTCTAACGATGCTAACTTCTAAATACTGTAATTTGAGATAAATTGATATTTATGAGACTTTAATTCATATTTATTGACTTTAATAATATTGAGTATTTGATATTAAATTAAAATAAGCTGTACTTATGTTTAATACTTGGTATTGGAGATTTTTAAAATATTAAGAAATTTAAGTTTTAAGCTGAGGCTAAGAAATTTTAAGCTTTTAACTAAGACGCATGTGGGCGTGTTTTATAAAGATAGGATCTTAGGAGGCCTACGAGTTAGGAGTGATAAAATGTTTCAATATTCGATTTTAAGAGTTAGGAGCTACTAAAGGTGAAACTCCCAATTCAGGATTTTAGGGAGTCCCAGCCAATTTGTCCTAATCTCCCACTTAGTTGATTTTTACATATATAGTTTGTACTCCCCGTGGGTCTTCAAAACAAGACGAATGTAGTTTGTGTAGTATTGTTTCTGCCGGTCTGTAAGGCACTGCAAAGGCGACCTCGACATGTAAACATAGAAGATAGAAAAAATGTTGTAGAACATTTTTTGGAAGCAACACTACAACTGCGCAGACATACTTAGTACATAATAGCAAGAGTACATAATACATAAGAGTATGACAAGCGTCATACGCTATGTATTATGAGCTCGCTACATCCTCTGCATGCTATCGGCTGACCCCACCCCCCATAAATCAGACCCCCGTTGACCCCGCCCCTATACATGCACGGGGGATCGGGTTCTATGTTAGTATTCTTACATGTTAAACTTGACGGGGCCCCAATTTGTGTATGGGGTTTAAGCTTGTATGATTTACACATCTGTGTACAAAATATACAAGCACGAGCCCGACCCTCCGTTTGGACCCCGTACATGTATAGGGGCGGGGTGAGGGGGGTCTGATTTATGGGTGGGGGGTAAGCCGATAGCGCGCATGCCAGCTGTCATACTCTTATGTATTATCAAGAGTACATAATAACTAAGAGTGTGACAAGCGTCAAGCTCTTAGTTATTAGGCTTGGGGATATGATGTGCTGCTGACCCCCCACAAATTAGACCCACACTTCAAAGAAATTCGCACGCTATGCCTACATTCTAAAGCTCGAAAACACTATTAGTCAGTTGGTTCAATGTGCGTCTGTTGCGAGCTTCAGCACACAATTTCTAGCGTGCGAATTTCTTTGAAGTGATGGGTCTAATTTGTGGGGGGATCAACTGTTATCGTGCAGATGATGTCGCAAGCCTAATAACTAAGAGCTTGACGCTTATCACACTCTTAGTTGTTATGTACTCTTGGTATTATGTACTCTTGATAATAGAGAGCGTAGTACTGTTGAGTGACGGACCTTTGGACACTGCGTCGGAACCTTGCTGATCTCTGTTTATATGAATTGGTTGATATGACAGGTGTTTTGGTATTACCATACTCCACCATTGAGTTAAACGTTCCTTTGTTGTAAACCATTACTGCAAAAACACCCTTGTAATTATGGCAGGGTGGAGAATTACTCCAATGTATTACAAAACTACCAACTTCAATCCTGAAATTGTGTTACTAGGCAAATAATAGCAAACTTAGCTAGAAATGCTAGTGATCTGAAAACTCTAGAGTAAAAACTTCACAATACAAATTATATATTATATTAAGATGCTGAACTCTTGCAATTACAGAGCGAGTGTGAAGTCTGATGATCTGTTGCGAGCAAAGATTTCATGCCTCTTATTTGACTTAATTTAAATCTGTCAAACGCACGAAACTAAGATCTACAGGAATCTACAAAAAACCCACAGAAATTTATCGCGTTTAAGCAGCCGTCTTTCACACGTAGTTGATCACAAACCGCTCACCTAATAAGTTCATACTGCGGTAAGATACTTTGAACCACACAGTTAGAAAACACACAACGTCTGCAATCGAATTGCTGCATGTCCTGAAAAGCTTAAACCCTGGTTGTTGCCTGACTGGTAATATTGGGCTTAACAGTAACCGTTGTTACAGTTACAATGCCAAACACAGCAAGTATTGATTGCCGTATCTCCCTGTTTTTGGCCACATACATGAAAATGTTGTTTGCCGAATTGGGATTCATTAACGCCCAGCAAGTTGGTGCTACAATGCTTAGAACAGGCCGGCTGGCCGTTTTCAACCCGGCCGGTCAACAACACTACATTTTAGTAACTTTCAGTTAACGACTTTTATTTTTCTTCATTACTTCCGACAGTGCCTCGTCCTTTCCGTAGTGTAGGCATGTCATGGCCAGAGCATATAGCATCACGCTTGTCAAACCGATGAAAAACTGTAAAAAATGTATAACCAATGTCCATGAGTGGAGTTACTGCCCGCCCACGAGACAAGACATAGTTTTGGACTTGCTAATAGTCGTGGGGCCAAGTATTTTGTGACATAGGCTACAATACAGAATTATATTAGTAGTATAGATCCCCCCTACCCACCTAAACTTCAGCTTCAGACCACAGCTATATCGATAATCGATCCCTTTCCGTTCTTTCTAACAGTCACGACAGCTGACGCAATACATCTTCGTTTTTCTTCCCATGACCTCAAAACCAAATATAACCGG
>JASAND010018749.1:0-22485 GCA_030248195.1 Trissonchulus latispiculum
TCCAGCATGAACCTCTAATCTTTATTGAATAAATTATATACATACAGAATTTTATAATTCGACACTAGGTTACAGTTTCAGTCACTGAAACTTAAACTGCAGCTATTCTTCGACGAGACCTGAAAATGTATTTACTGTAAACTGCCGACTAATTGAGCAGCCCTGAAATTCGGACTGCAACTGTATCAATCTGTTCTAAAAACATGACGATTTGAAGGTTTTAAGCTAGAGTTGGGACCGGTTCCAATTTTCAAAACCGGTTCCGGTTCCGGTTCTAGAGTACCGGTTCCGGTTCCGGTTCTAGCTTCCGGTTCCCGGTTCCAAGTACAAAATTCGTAGTTACACTTCAACATTATTTAATATTGGATGCAGGCCCCCAGCAAGGGTTATACAATCAAAATTATAAAGCAATACTGCAAAACAATTGGAATAGGTAATGCGATAATAACCAACTGGGTTAAACGTTTTTGTTTACTTAGAATTTTAAAGTTTTTGCCTTACCTTGAATTTGCTCCATTACAAATGCTGTTATAGTTATACTATATGCACAACATACACTAAAACTTGTAAAAAATTAAAACTTTAGTATGGTCGAGCAAATTGTTTCGATAATTCACGGTGAGATTCTACTGTGCATCTAAATGCAGACAGCGCCTTCTGAACAGAATCTTGTAAACTGCACGTTTCAGTAAAACATGCTGAGAATTGAGATATACTGGAGCTTAAATTTTTATTTATTTAAAAAGAGTACAGTGTCAGTAAGCAAATAGTTTCCAAAACATTTAAATGCATTTAAAATATTTAAAAGCTGAAAGCCAAATTGGAAAGAAGAACATATATATTAAAGTTATATTTAGCGAGGAAATGTATATACAGTCGCTTGATTACACAAAATAGCTAACAGATACTTCTACATGCTGTTCCATTACTTGAACTTTGATTGACTTTCGACTCGTCTCAGATGCCGATAGCTTAAAAATAAGAAAATAAGTACTCAACTTTCGAAGTTTTCTACTCCTCTAAAATTTACTATTTTTTTTAAAAATGTTGCTTAAATCTTGCGTGCTGACAATACCACCTTCCATTTACCAATTTTTTGAGAAGATATACTCAATTTCCGACTGACTACATCCCATCGAGCTCTCATCTTTTCTATGAGGTTAATATTCAAATATGTAAGCTGGTTAAAGTTTTCATTCGGCGATGTATCGTTTTTCACGTCTGAACGAAAGTGCCTGTCTTTCGTCAATTACAATTGGAATTTTAGAACAGAAAATTTCAAAAATTCGTTAAAATTAATTTAGAGACATATTCACAACTGCATTTTATAATACACACAAAATTACTTAACAAAATTTGAAAAATCAGAAGCATGAAAACAAAAAATTACGAAATTCCTTCCGGAATAAAGGAAGTAGAACTTTTCCCTTACATGTTCCTAATTTTTCAAGTATGTTTAACATTTAATTTTTGTCTTAACACACGGGATAATGTCACTAGTGTTGATTCAAGGAAACATTTGAAATTTCTCTTAATTCTATGCCTCGGCTTCAGTGAAACCTGAAACGTGCCTCGATTGACCTGAAAAGGGGAAGCGGTGAGTTTGTGTCACCTTCAGTGGAAGCTGAAGCTGTCGTTTTCAGTTTAGGGTCTAAATTTATTCTATGGAGTGTCAGCTTCAGTTTCAGTTCCAATAATTGTACCTTAATTTCACGTTTAGTTTGAAACTCTTAATTATTATCAGTCTCATCCTACATATTTCGCCTTCAGGTCTAAATTTGTTTAGTTTCAGTTCAAACTAGATTTTTAGTTTCAATTTCAGTCACTAGCTTGAAAAAGACAATATGAATGGCAACCACAAAAACAAAATCCAGCTTTTGCAAAATTTAAACTCCTGCAAAAAATTAGTTCAAGTCCATTTTTAAGAGTGGAACCGGCCGGTTCCAAATCCTACCGGTTCCGGTTCTAAAATTCCTTCCGGTTCGGTTCCGGTTCCGGTTCCAACCGGTTCTAGTGGAACCGGTCCCAACTCTATTTTAAGCCAATAATTTCGTAATTTCGTCGATATATTTTGCAGAACTGAAACTAAAATTGAAATAATCTAGGATCGCCGACTAAAACTGAAACCGCCTACTGTAACACTACTTCATACAAACTCAACTGCAAGTTCAATTTCCAATTACATACTTTTTAAAGCAATGACAATAAATTTCCCTACGCCTAACAAAATGTACACCTGTTAGATTTACTAATAGCTTAAACAAGATATAACTAAACGTTACACACACAAGTACCAATATAGCATACACGGTGTGCAAGCTGTAACATAGATATAAAAAATATACACATCAAGATAAGTCGTATTGTTGCAGAATTATATACATTATCAAAATAGAAGTACAAGAAATAGCGGTAAGTTTTAAAGCTTCATTCGGTACTAAAAGAAATACCCAAACTATATAGTAGCTAAGTATACATAATATTGTACAAAACAGCTCATGACGAAGATAAAAACACGAATTCGGTTTCCAGTATACCTAATATGTATCATATAATAAGTTAAGCAATCTCCTGTAAAGTGTACTAATGAGCTGAATGCATCTCAAAAAACAAAAGAACTTTGGCAAATTAAGTATAGATAATATAATGCTTTAAATATGAGAAAAGTCACAGTGCTATTCACACGTGTGTTGAAACGAGCTCAAATTCAGTGACACCTTCTGTTATTATAGAATTTTTAGAAACCAACAATGCAAAATACGTATGTGAAACCATCTCTGCGTACTCACAAAATGTGTTCATACAAGAAGCATTACGACAAATTCCCACAATATTATGCAATATCATAAATTCAAATAAGTAAGTAACGTTCATATTAGGTCATACAATTATTGAGCAGGACTAGACAACAGCTATGGCATAGAGTTTAAGCAGAAAAACACAACAATGAAACTTCAGAAAGCAAGTGCTTACCGTATTATGCCAAACACTGGCCCACCCAATAAAACGCCCATGGGCGTTTATTCGGGGGTGGGCGCCAGAGATGGAACCGGGTCACCGGGTCAGTTCGGGTCACTTTTTGGACCGGGTCACCGGGTCAAGAGCTTCGACCCGGTCTTGACCCGGTTTTCTGAATTTACCCCAAATTTTAGAAATTTTTGGCTTACCAAGCTAACATTTTAGCTTAGATTTTTGTTCAATGTCCAATATTAATTGGCTTTTTTCCATATGGTCTTGAGCATTTTCGCAGCTTGATGTTATTTGAATCTGTCTGTCTCTGGCAAATTATTGTCTAGCTTTTTAGCTTTAGCTTTATAAGTTTTATGATTAATTATAAACATAACTCTATTCAGAAAAATATGGTTTGCTCTTTATTTTCGCAACCAAGGTAAACGTTGAAAGTATATATGCGAACAATTTAATTTAATTTAACGCAATACATAATGAAAACCAAAATTTTAAAGTACTCCGTGTATTTGGACAAGTACTCATATTAGACCCTGCAAAATTTCGCAGACGTATAGAATTATTGGTTTTGCAATTAAAATCTGCATAAATTTAGAAAACGCTAGAGCTACCATCAAATGCATTTAAAAAACCTAGAGCAAATATATGTATGTCATAGTTATTCTTTTCGAGGTTGTGATTGAGCATGGAAGCCAAAAATTTAGCGTTCTTGGGCAAAATCAAATTTTTTTGCAGATTTGACATTTTCTGCAAAACCGGGTCACCGGGTCACCGGGTCAGGGCTCAACCGGGTCACCGGGTCAAGCCTAAGTGACCCGGTTCCATCACTGGTGGGCGCGTTTTTGGATTTCTCAATGCTCACTTTTATGGCTTTAAAAACTAAAAGTTTGTGAATAAAATTGTGACCAATTAAGCTTTTTGAAGGCTTATTATCATGTTCTTTGGGTTGCCAGGTGAGCACTGACACTTACCGTGTAGCTTGTCGTTCGTAGAAATGTATCGAATCTATCAAAAGTTTGCAAAGCAGTATCGATATAATTATAAGACGGTTTCCAAAATATAGCCCATGGGCGTTTTTTCGGGGGGGGGGGGTGGGCGCTTTTATGGATTACAAAAATCAAATCCGAAATTTCCGATTCCGAAAAAACGCCCATGGGCCACAGTTTGACATAATACGGTATGCTATTAATTGTTTTAAACAAACCTACATATACATACGTATACACAGCAAAATGAAATGGACTCAACTAAAAACAACAATTCATTCCATAAATTGCGTAAGCTCGAAGAACTTGGTTTTTTCTCAAACAAAACGTTTACTACTAATAAAAAGGGTTTACCTCCACTAGAACCAGTTGATGCTGGTGTCGAAAAGTAGAACCCCCCCACACATTTCAAATCTAAAAAACCAGGTTTTCTACACACTTTGACCCACCTAGTAAATCTCTCCAACCCTTCAATCCAAAAATTATCCACAAAATCTCTCCTAAACATCATCAACATCATCGCCATCATCATTTTGAGCCGAAGAATCATCCGTAGCGGCGGTAGCACCAGAAGCACCCGACCCTGCGGCAGTACGTCTTCGACGAACTCGATTCATCGTGGCTAGCATTCGGAGCATAAAGGCTGCCGGGACAGTGACCGTGTCCCGAGTTTCGGTGAGCATTTGCTCATTGCGGAGTACCAGGTCTGCCACTTGATGGGGGTCGTGTGTGGGCTCGGGCTCCAGGGGCATCCACAGTTTGATGTCATAGTCTATGCCGCTGGATGCCAACACTGAAAACATAGATAAAATTAGAGAAATAACAAATATATACATACATAGACATATTATGTAAATAGAAATCAAAGGAAACTATTTGGCAACAACAGTGCTATTGGAGTCAATCAGTGCACTATCACCCCCCCCCCCAATCAAAATCATCCCGAAAGGAAAATGTGGGCGTTCCATGTTGGCAAAATTTTTTCACAAAAAAGGGTAATACCCTCCTCATAACTTACAAGAGAAAAGACAAAGTATTCAGTCAGGGCATTTTCCCGGTTAAGTCTCACTCTTACCTCCCTGAAAGTCTATTTTTAGCTTAAACAGGGGTTCGAACATCTTTAGTTTGCAGGTTTTTCAGACAAACTATCACTGGGAGACCAGAATACGTTTTGATCAAATTATGCCTGAGAATGCTCCCCCCTCGTCATAAATTCTCAGCAAAATACTGGATTCTTCAGTAACATTTTACTGAAATCATCTGCAGAAACTAATCCAGATACAACTAAACTAATCTTATCTTAGCAGTAATTTAAAACTTTAAATATCAAAATTAAAATTCCCCCCCCCCGTCCTTTCGTACATACTCAGTAGACTGGGATGAGGCTGCACACAGTTGACCACATGGCGATCGGCCTCCAAAATTTTGACCACCTCCGGTTGCAGTGCTGGGTTTGCTGCGGCGCTGTGGCGTCGATCCCAAATGAAGATATGACCACAGTCGCTTCCGCTCATGATGAAACGAGAGCCCCAGAAACAGGCCTGCTTCAGCTGCAACACAACGGAAAGGCAATAGAAAGAAGAAAAAATTGAAGAAAAAACGAAATAATGTATACATACGTATATATCGCGATACGCACAGACAGGCACTAGGACTAGTAAAACAGTTACGTAATCAATGAGAAACATCTTCTAATGTTGATTTCTAGTATCGTCAAATGCAAGTGTTTGTTAGGGGTGGAAAGGTCCCATTTTCCGCTTGTCAGGAAATTTTCAAAAACTGGATAAATTCCTCTTTAAGGAGGTGGGTGGGTCGCTTTGATCCAAATTTGATAGTCACGGATTTCGCTCATTTTTACACATAGTGTAGGTTAGGTATATACATGCTCTCAAAAACAGGACAAAATTTAGAAGTTCGATATCAAGCTGTGCCACAAGCTGTGCCAGAGCTTATTTAGGTTCAAACCCGCCAAACTTGAAAATTTTGGTGATGATCCCTCCAAGGTAACGTGGAGTCTGAAGGAGTCTGAATGCGAGCGAACATAGGGTTGTCCAATACGCCAAATTAAAGCATTTACAAGGAGACTATTTCACTTCAAATGTGGCACGAGGTTAGCCAGCCAATCGCTCACAATGCACATTACACAAGTAATAAAAATGCTCCTCCGGAGCATGAAACAGTAATATGGGTGGTTGTGAGGTTGTAAAATCAAGAGAGGACTAGTCTTAAATTTAGCGGAAGCAAACATTTCTTTCAATAAACTCTTACTATTTACTGTGCATTATAACCATTGATAAGAAAACTCTATATTTCAACAATAATCTCAGGACTCTCTCCGACGATCTTCTATTTCTATTAAACCATTGAATCTTCTCTAGTTAGCGTTACAATCATAACCTTGGTTCTTTCTAGTTGCTTGCCGTAGTCCAGCACAACCAAATTACTATATAGTTTACGTATATAGAGGTCGGGGAAAAAACCAAGGTAGTCACTTTTTGGACTCTGCAGAACTACCCAGTGGAGCAATCCGGCTACAAATTATTTTCTTATCAAGCCCTGTCTAGACTGTCATTTTGGTATATAAATCGCCTCTCTAGATCCTGTCGTTAATTAGTAATTAACGGTTAATTAGCCGGGGTAAAAAAACCAATGGCGGGAAAAAACCAACCGGTGGGAAAAAAACCAACCCCAGTATTCGGTCAGGGTAACTCATATTAGCGATTTTATGCATGCAACAGGTTAAATCGGCGTCGCTGACTTCATATCTGCACTTATTTTTGCGATATTCCGTATAATAAGTGAGAAAATCAAACATCAATATTTGCAGCATCAACTGGCTAGGTTTCATCAAATTTGCCAGTTTCTATGTTAAAATGCAAAAATTTGTAAATCTTTCGAAATTCGATGAAATAAATTAAAATAAACGTTGTTTCAGTGTTTTTTCGCGTATTTCTTTGTCCCAGAGTACTTTTTGGCCGCTTTAGCTGAGCCAAACAGCCGATCCGCCGAAATGAGGTTTTTACCGGCTGGCACAAAATTGCCAAGTCCAAATGCAATTTTGAGCTGTTCACGTGAAAGAACGCATTAAACTTGTTATGTGGATGACTTTTGAGCAACTAAGAACCATTTTTGGGAGTTTGGCAGCAAAAGCAAAAATTGGTTTTTTCCCACCCCTTGGTTTTTTCCCATTTTGTAAAAATTCTGCTGGCAGCTTGCCAAGCGTCGCAGGAAGGCGAGACCGACATTTTTGGAAAGAGCACATGTTGTTCTCATAGAAAGCATTAAAAGTTATTATCTAACTGCTATGGAAAATTTTTTACAGGCCTTCAAAAATAGGCAAATTTTGAATTTTTGGGGGGGTCAAAAATGCCAAAATTTTCAAAATGTCACAAAATGCTCAAAAGTGGTCCGATTTAGCTCAAATTTGGTGTGGTAGGTGGGATGGGCCCTACCAACTTGCATGCAAAATTTGAGCCCGCTAGCTCATCCCCATCGCCCAAACAATCATTGGTTTTTTCCCCACCACTTGCAGGTTGGTTTTTTTCCCGACCTCTATATATAAGCAAGCAACATGCAGCGATTGTTTAACTGCTGGAAATGTTATTATTGACTGACAATAATGGCATGGTACATGACAATCGCCATGGCGAAGCGTGAAAGCCCGCGAATATGGGTTGCTCGGCGAAGCTGTGCCCATATTAATTCGCCCACAAGTCTCAACCTAGTCCTCTTCTTTTTTTGAACCTAGTCCCCATATTAAGCATTTTTAAGACTAGTCCTCTCTTGATTTTACAACCTCACCACCACCCATATTACTTTTTCATGCTCCGGAGGAGCATACAAGGAGCTTGAACAGTGCCGTGGGTAGAGCAGAAAAGTGATTATATAAATATATGTATAGTAAAACTGAATTCTCACCTCCGCCAAAAAGCTTTGGCCGCTGCAACCTCTGTTTGTGGGTGGTATAAGGAGAAAACCTATTCGCCTCGCCAAAGATTTCGACAGTATGCCCATCGTGTTCAGCGACACGGATTTACTATATGGGTACCGCCAGAGGGCCGAAAACCGCGTTTTAGAGGGTTTGAGGGTCAGTAGTGGTCAGTGGTCAGTAGTAGGCCCCATAGACCGTAGTGACCACTGGTCATATCCATCGGAATCGGCAATATGCCCATTGAAACGAGCGTAGTCGATTTACTATATATGCCCCCAACCAAAACGACGAAAAACGCTGTCTAAGGGGGTTTGACCAGTGGTCAGTAGGCCCCGAGACCATAGTGACCACTGGCCACTTCCCACGATTTCGGCAATATGCCCAATGAAACGAGCGTAGTCGATTTACTATATATGCCCCCAACCAAAACGCCGAAAAACGCTGTTTAAAGGGGTTTGACCACTGGTCAATAGGCCCCATAGACCGTAGTGACCACTGTTCACTTCCCTCGATTTCGGCAATATGCCCAATGAAACGAGCGTAGTCGATTTACTATATATGCCCCAACCAAAACGCCGAAAAACGTTGTTTAGGGGGGTTTGACCACTGGTCAATAGAATCCATAGACCGTAGTGACCAGTGGTCACTTCCCTCGGTTTCGGCAATATGTCCAATGAAACGAGCGTAGTCGATTTACTATATATGCCCCCAACCAAAACGCCGAAAAACGCTGCTTAAAGGGGTTTGACCACTGGTCAATAGAACCCATAGACCGTAGTGACCAATGGTCACTTCCTTCGATTTCGGCAATATGTCCATTGAAACGAGCGTAGTCGATTTACTATATGTGCCCTCAACTAAAACCCCGATAAATGCTGTTTATAGTGAGTTTTCCCTACTTTGACCCTAGGCGAGGAACCACGGGAGCCATGCTGACCAGTGGTCACTTCAGGCGGTATCGGGAGTATGCTCATCATTTTCAGCGACCCCGATTTACTATATATGGGTACCACTCCAAGGCCGAAAAACGCCATTTTTAGTGACTTTTAGGCCATTTCTAGTAAAAGTGGGACTTAGAAACTTTTCGTGAAAACAGGTGAAAAATGCAAAGTTTGGCCCCATCTCCTGAAAGCTGCAGAGCGAAATTAAAAAATCCCCCTCGTTACTTTGTGTGCATAGTCCGAAATATTCAAATAAAATAAACCAAACCGATCTAGCTGCTAGCCTGTGAAAAAAAGTTGATTTCAACCGAAGTGCCAAAATAGCGAAAGCCCGACTTTGGGGCCTTGGCACAGAGCCAAAATTGGCCGAGTGCCAAAATGACCTTCGTTTGGTAGCATGGGGGATACTGTCTACCAACATATCATAGTAGCATTGGACCAAAATGCCCACATCGTTCCAACACTTCGCTAGAAAATGCACTTCCAATAAGCGTTATTAACCGAGAAAAAAACCGCACGGTAACTCTCGCCTAGTGCAAAATTTCGAAGTTCCGAATTTTAACCAAAAGTATAGTGGTACTTGTAGTACTACTCGAGTACTTTACGATGGTAACATTTTTATCCCTCCCGGGCCTCTAATTAGCTGGCACCAGGGTCTCCAGAGGGCTGCGCAGACGCCTTCATACCCATATTATGTAGGGGCGCTATCGCGCCCCTACATAATACTTTAATTATGAACAGACCTCAATTTGGCGCATTGTGCAGTAAGACGTTAACTCTCGATAATGTGCATAGACAGCGTTTTAGACCAATAGTTCTACTAGAAAATTTGTTCCTCGTTCCAGTAGCTATCGATTGTTACCCATTTGACTATATTTGGAAAAATTCGAAATTTGACTTCTTCCCCCAGAAGATCAATGGCGCAGACACATCAAAGCATCTCAATATTTAAGTATTTCCTGCCGCCATGTACGTACGTATGTATATACCTTGGCAGATATGATTAAACAACAAGACCAAATTTGGCGTTTGATTTGTTTGTTAGGGAACAGCAATCGAAAGAACGCGACATTTGCGAAAAATAGTGTTTTGAACAAAAATTGCAGTTTTGTGTCCAATTTTTGAATCCATTATAAGGAGTCTAGGGAAGAGATTGGTACCAAAACAATCCTTAATATGCGTAGAGTGCGGCTATCTATACGACGTTTCTGCATCTTTTGTAAATCGTTCAGAATAAGAGAAAGAGTACTGTTGGTCCTGTTTTTCATGGTCCAAAAACAGCCAATTTTGAAAAAAATTATGACTTTAAAAATTCACCAAGAATCGGAGGTTCAACGGAATTGCACCAAAGTAACTCGCTGCACTCTACAATATGTCCTAAACATATTATAATAGTTGTAGAGCTGTATCTTTCATACAGCGAAAAATTTTGTTGGATAAACTTTTTAACCTAACTTTTTAATTTTCCTGTTAAACACATGTCAAGGTCACCTTTGAAGGGCTTTACAGAACGATAGAAGCAATACTAATACGCAAAACGCACATGTTATGTCTTGTTTCCCGGATCCATTTCGGGTAAAAATGTAAAAATGAGTAAAATCGCAGATGGTCGAAAAATCGGCCAAAAAAGCGAACCCCTCCTTAATTTCGTTTAATTGGGCTTCCCTCCCTCACTGAAAAACATTCAACAATTAATAGCATAACATGTTAGTCTACACAGATAGTACCTTTGTTTGGCACAATCATTTCGGAAACTTGAAACAAGTACGATTTCAAAACATTTTTTAGGAAAAGAACAACGGAGACATCTCAACGTGTACTGTAAGAAATAACACAAACGAATTCCAATGAAAAGATTAAAGTGCGGACCGACTCAAAATTCCAGACGTGGATTACTCAGTCTTAGACAGACCAAAGTGTGTGACAACACAAAAGTAACACTCCTTCTCAAAATGTCCCGTACACGTACAAGGAAAGGCAATCTTCGTACTATTAGGAAAAGAGCCTACCATAGTTCGAGCATTACGATGCCCCCTGAAGACGGCCTTGCACTTGAGCTGTGGCACACTTTCCAGGGCACGCAGGGCATCGGCCTTTCGCTGCTGGCGGGCTCGAGCTTCCTCTTCAAGGCGTTCCACGATGACACGTCGACGTTCCTGTCTGAAATTCACACAACACGCAAAATTTTAACCAACATTTAACTGAAACTTAAATTTAATTATAACCACACCAACGTTCAGCATAAACGTATTAAGCGTCAGAATTTATAAAAGAGTTTCAACACTGACTAACCTTAGAACTTTAGCAAAATCCTTCCTCGGGTACACACTGACATCAAAAATTCAAAAATTTTCATGAAAACTAATCGCTCAATAGTTCCAACTGAATAAATATTTTTCCAGTTATTTGAGTAAAGCTTTCTGTTTCCTATCTGTAGTAACACACTAATAAACTTCTACATACTAACTACGCGCATACATTTCATTAATCAATGGTTACGAATTTTCTTAATCAACAGCTATATGTAATTTATTATTTCTTGGTAAAACTATATCTTCTTCTAAAACAACTAAGAAATCAAACTTTTTTTACCGTTCCTGGTCACTTTCACCCGAGGGTTGAGGCTGACCAGCGGCACTGGAGCCAGACCCAGCATCATTAGAGGAGGTGTCTGGTCCCTGGTGGGGGGTTTCTTCTTGGGGTTTGGAGGAGGGTCGAACCCGAAAGGTCATCAGACCACCACCACCCCCAATTCCACCGACAGGGGAGGGGTCCTCCTGAGGGGTAGGCGCTGGGCTGACAGAGGACAACAAAGGATGGTTGTCTGAAAAAAAGCAAAAAATATAAACTACAAAATTCGGAGAATTTCAAATTTCAGAAAAAAACTGGCTAGCGGTCCCATAATAAAGACAAAGCCCCGCAGTTTTGACTTACAACGGCAGTAAGATTAGTACTTTCGAAATCCGTAAAAAACCGTCAATGTCAAATTCAGCCAAAAAAACTGAAAAAATATAAACTACAATATTCGGAAAAGTTCAAATTTCAGAAAAAACTGGCTAGTCATCCAAGAATAAAGATACGTAAACGTGCCCCCACCCCAGTGTTGTCTTACAACCACAGTAAAACATTATTAAACCAATAAGATCAACAAGTAATAAAAATGCTCCTCCGGAGCATGAAAAAGTAATATGGGTAGTTGTGAGGTTGTAAAATCAAGAGAGGACTAGTCTTAAAAATGCTTACTATGGGGCTAGGTTCAAAAAAAGAAGAGGACTAGGTTGTGGGCGAATTAATATGGGCACAGCTTCGCCGAGCAACCCATATTCGCGGACTGAAAAAGTTATATGTTTTTATACGTACCAGTGTTCATATTTAGTTACGGCACGTAAATAATATACGACTATGATAAACGAGTTTTAGTGGAAGCAAACATTTCTTTCGATAAACTCTTAATATTTATCTACTGAGCGTTTTAACCATTTATAAGAAAAGTATATATTTCAACAATAACTTCAGGATCAGGACACTCTCCGACGATCTTCTATTTCTATTCAACCGTTAGCGTTACAATCATAGCTTTGGTTCTTTGTTGTTGTTGTTGTTTCTTCGGTGGCCGTTGTGGTTTCCCATAAACGGTGGACTGATCATTGGATCAGGCCACTTTCCCGCAGATAGCTCAACACCGACCCAGGGGCCAACCGTAGGACCGAAAGATCTGGGGACAGCCCAAGGTGCCGGACCCGTTGGGATAAATGTCTTGGGCAGCGAAGCAGTAGATGCTCAAGGTCCTCCTCTTCTTCCCCACAGTTGGGGCAAATGGGGGTGGCCTGGGTGGTGGGGTTAATCAAGTGTCTATATTTGGCCAAGAGGATGGACTTGCCAGTCCTGAGTTGGGATAGGACAACCCGGTGTTTCCGGTGAAAACCCAGTTCCAGGTTCTGAGGAACTGGACCCCTTGTGCCAAAGATATTGCGCGTTCTGTTGTGTTCAATATTTGAGACCCAGGTATATTTGGTACGGCGGTAAATTAAGGATTTGGCAGAGTTCAAGTCTATAGGAGTATTGATTTGGGGGCAGTCGCACCCAGCCTTGGCTAGGCAGTCGGCTTCTTCGTTGCCACGTAGTCCAACGTGTCCAGGGATCCACTGAATGTATATTTCAGCAAAGGATTTCAGTTGGGCCAATTTTCTTCTGATGTTGTTGAGCATAGGACTGAAATTGGCCCTGATTCCGGAATGGAGCAAGCGCACAACAGCCTGGGAATCTGTGCACACTGCAATAGTTTGACTGCTCCAGGTAGCTAAACCCTCGCCCATCAGCCAGTCCAGCGCACCGCTTACGGCACAAAGTTCAGCTTTGAAGCTAGAGCAGAATGCACCAGCAGGGAGACTTAGCTTGACTGGAGGTCGTCCATTTGTGAATTCGATGTAGATTCCGGATCCCCCATTCATGGTTCCATCCACGGCAGCCCCATCTGTCCAAATAGTTACATTAGGCTTGCTGCGTCTGTCTAGGGTGGCCTCCGCAGCCGCCTTCCTGACAGCAGCAGCATCTGACTTCGTAACCGCATCTTCCAACTCTGGGTAGATGTTGGCTGGAAATTTCCTCAGCTGTGGAGGAAGGCTATCGATGCTGCAGATAGGTTCTCTCGGGATATTGGCTAGCCCAATGGCTTCTACGTAGTTCAGACTTTGATCCCTCCATGATGGTTGACTTGGTAGCTGCCTTGAGGTTGCCGGGGGAAGGCATAAGGTTGATCTTGGGTTGTCTGGAGGGAGTCGCGCTGATTTTTCATATGCAATGGCTGCTAACTGCTGTGCTCTAAGATTGAAAGGCATAAGGCCGGCTTCCAAACGAAGTGCCTCCACTGGAGCGTCCCGGTGACAGCCGGTGATAATTCGGGCGGCCTGGTTCTGAATTTTCTCAACAGTGTTCTTATGACTGTTTGAGGCACAGGGCATCCATGCGGCTGCGCAGTAGTCCAGTATTGAGCGAATATAGCTCATGTATATCAATCTAAGGTCTTCTTTTGCGCAGCCCCACTTTGTGGTGGAGAGTCGGGAGATGGCCTGGATCCGCGGCCACGCTTTAGTCCGCACCGACCGACCGTTGGTTCTTTCTAGTTGCTTGTCGTAGTCCAGCACAACCAAATTATATACTATATAGTTTACGTATATATAACTGCTGGAATTGTATAATTATTGACTGACATTAATTGCTTTGTATATGGCAATCGCCATGACGAAGCGTGAAAGCCCGCGAATATGGGTTGCTCGGCGAAGCTGTGCCCATATTAATTCGCCCACAACCTAGTCCTCTTCTTTTTTTGAACCTACCCCCATAGTAAGCATTTTTAAGACTAGTCCTCTATTGATTTTACAACCTCACAACTACCCATATTACTTTTTCATGCTCCGGAGGAGCATTTTTATTACTTGTCCTTCTGTCATTTTAAAGGTTCCCTTTCCAGCAGCGAGCTGACGCAGATAAGGAGCTTGAAAAATGCAATAGGCAGGGCAAATGTGAGCAAATGGGCTTTCATTTTTTACCAAACATGACTACTTTTGAAGACTTTAATTTTTGACCAACGCCGGCCACCCACCCACAGGTCGGTGGAGCCACTTTTTGTGGCTGGTATAATGACAAAACTTGATCGCCTCGCCAAGGGCTTTCATTTGATACCAAACTTGACCACTTTTGAAGACTTTCATTTTTGACCCACACCGGACCCACAGTGGGTGAGGCACCCACCCACAGGTCGGTGGGCCCACTTTTTGTGGGTGGCATAATGACAAAAGTTGATCGCCTCGCCAAGGGCTTTCATTTGATACCAAACTTGACCACTTTTGAAGACTTTCATTTTTGACCCACACCGGACCCACAGTGGGTGAGGCACCCACCCACAGGTCGGTGGGGCCACTTTTTGGAGGTGGTATCATGACAAAGGCTGATCGCCTCACCAAGGCCTTTCATTTGACACCAAACTTGACCACTTTTGAAGACTTTCATTTTTGACCCACACCGGACCCACTGTGGGTGGGGCACCCACCCACAGGTCGGTGGGGCCACTTTTTGTGGGTGGCATAATGACAAAAGTTGATCGCCTCACCAAGGCCTTTCATTTGATACCAAACTTGACCACTTTTGAAGCCTTTCATTTTTGACCCACACCGGACCCACTGTGGGTGGGGCACCCACCCACAGGTCGGTGGGGCCACTTTTTGTGGGTGGCATAATGACAAAAGTTGATCGCCTCACCAAGGCCTTTCATTTGACACCAAACTTGACCACTTTTGAAGACTTTCATTTTTGACCCACACCGGACCCACTGTGGGTGGGGCACCCACCCACAGGTCGGTGGGGCCACTTTTTCGAGGCGGTATAATGACAAAAGTTGATCGCCTCGCCAAGGGCTTTTATTTGATACCAAACTTGACCACTTTTGAAGACTTTCATTTTTGACCCACACCGGACCCACTGTGGGTGGGCCACCCACCCACAGGTCGCTGGGGCCACTTTTTGTGGGTGGCATAATGACAAAAGTTGATCGCCTCGCCAAGGGCTTTCATTTGACACCAAACTTGACCACTTTTGAAGACTTTCATTTTTGACCCACACCGGGCCCACTGTGGGTGGGCGCTGTGGGTCAGGGGTCACATCCACCGACCTCAGCAGTATGCTCATCGTTTTCAGCGACCCCGATTTACTATATATGGGTACCACCCCAACGCCGAAAAACGCCATTTTTAGTGACTTTTAGGCCATTTCTAGTAAAAGTGGGACTTTTCTGGGAAAAGTGGGACTTAGAAACTTTCGCCCAAACAGGTGAAAAAATGCAAAGTTTGGGTCCATCTCCTGAAAGCTGCAGAGCGAAATTAAAAAATCCCCCTCGTTACATTCCGCGCATAGTCTGAAATATTCAAATAAAATAAACCAAACCGATCTAGCTGCTAGCCTGTGAAAAAAGTCGATCACAACCGAAGTGCCAAAATAGCGAAAGTCCGACTTTGGGGCCTTGGCACAGAGCCAAAATTGGCCAGGTGCCAAAATGACCAAAAAAGGTTGCATGGGAGGACCCTGCCTACCAACATATAATAGTAGTATAGGACCAAAATGCCCATATCGTTCCAACACTGCGCTGACATAAGCACTTCCGAAAAGCGTTATTAACCGAGAAAAAAACAAACGCACGGTAACTCCCGCCTAGTGCAAAATTTCGAAGTTCGGAATTTTAACCAAAAGTATGGTGGTACTTGTAGTACTGCTCGAGTACTTTACGATGGTAACATTTTTACCCCTCCCAGACCTCTAATTAGCTGGCACCAGGCCAACACTGTCTCGAGGGGGCCGCGCAGACGCCTTTATACCCATATTATGTAGGGGCGCTATCGCGCCCCTACATAATACATTCCAAATCTGGAAAAACCGTCAATATCAAATTCAGTCACCCAAAAAACCGTAAAAAAAGCATACCGGATAGGTCCATTTGAGCACCAGAGCCTAGCTCGTCAGTCACACCGGCATCATTGCGGGAAGGGATCCCAATTTCCATAGGGGTAATTTCTGAGCCCGGGTCAGGCGGGAGGACCCCACCACCCGTTTCGGAACTCGTGGAGGGTTGAGGCTCGGGTTCCTCAATCACAATCGAAGGGGGTGCTCTGGGGTGCTGGGTGGTGCTTTCAGTGGGACGCGTCTCACTACTGCTGCCAGCAGGAGCACCCGCAACAGCACCAGGTTCATTCTCAGTCTGAACTTTGACCCGAACCGTGGAGCCAAAGGTGCCACGCGTTGACAGGTTCAGTTTGACATCGATGGTGGCCGAAAATTCTGAGATACTTTCCTCTCCTGAAAAAAAGAGACACGAAAATGAAACAAAAACTGGTAAAGCAGAGAGCAGAAAAAACAGTAGAAACAAAAAAGTCGGAAACACAACAACCACCAACGACACACGTCATAGAAAATTTACGGAAAAAGACTAGCTTCATTTTGTGCTGTGATGGGCATAGCAAGCATTCTGTATATACTCCCTTCCTAATTTTAAGCATGTACCTTGAAACATCAGTTACCAATAAAATCCAATAACATCAATAAAAATTTCTCAGTAAAATGTTTTCAAGATTTGTGGGATTTTTTGGGGGACAGATTATTTCAAAACCAGTCAATTTGCTGTGCATTCAATTCAACCAATTCCATCAATTGCGCTGCATTAAAGTCTAATCTGCATAGCTACAAAATCGTTATGAATATCAAAATTGGAACAAAGCAGCCAAACTATCAAACAAATTCAAATAAAGAACGAAGGAAGCAACCCGTTCCCTTCCCCCCTCAACAATAAAATTTCACAACAAGCCAAATCTAAAATGAAGCAAAACTCAGAACTCACGATGAATATTGTAGCAGTGACCAGGCGGTGAGATACTACTGTTGCTGCAGTCAGCACAGGTGGGATCAGCGCACCGCACCGGATCCACAATTCGAAAAGCCGCTGAAGCATTAGCCGCCGAAGAATCACGATTCAGTAGCCCACTCTCCTCATCCGAAAGGGGAGCATCCGGATGAGCCGGATTTTCCCCGAAATCCGGATTACCGGGATCTCCCAAATCCGATCTCGTAGCGCTGATCGGATCTCTTTCCTCTTCCAAATCCGACCAAATGGGCTGATTGGCAGCGTCAGTGTCCTCCTCAGTAGGTGAGTCAAGGGGGTTCTGAACGGCCCCGTCGGGGGAGCTGTGCTGCTCTTGCTCCTCAGGAAGAGCAATGGGGTGCTCTGGGCCGGCTGAGCCCCCTTCATCATCATCATCATCATCATCATCTTCACCCGCTAGCTGGCGCTCTAGCCACCGCGTGAGTAGGTTGGCAAATCGGCCAATCACATTGCCACCGCCGCCTGAAGGGCGACCGCTTTCCTGACTACCCACAGGAGGCGACTCTCCGGCGGGCACAGCTGACTGGGGATCTGTGGAACCCGAAGCTTCAGCTGGAAATAACACAAACATAAAAATGAACTCATCTAGTAGAATTTTTAAAAAGTGTTGGACGGGTGCAGTCATAGTATTTTTATATGGAAATTTTACAAGCCATGCTTTTTTTACATGAAACCGATCGGCCCCCATTTCGACAGAACGTAATTCGTTAACCTCTCTCAACCCCTCACCGAACTTTGGGATCCTGCAGGGCTTAAAGACTAGCAGAAAATAGCCCGATTTGTCAAGCCAATTTCGACATCGCTGGTCACAGGGTTTTGAGAACGTCGGTATTTTCAAATTTCTGTTTCAACCAGTTTGGGCGTTCTCACGCCTTCTCATGGAAACCACAGAAAAAAACTTTAGAAAAATCCCAAAATTGCCCTATAACTTCTACTATTTTATAGAAATATACAGAAAAGTGGTATATAATTCAGAGCGAGGAAGACTCCTAAAAATAACTTAAAAACCACCTACCCTACGCTACCCCTAAACAGAAAATTGCCAAAATAAATATCAACAACCTACCACCCGAAGACGACGTCTGAGCAGTCTCTTGGTGAGCAGACGTGGGTCCGGCGCCGGCCGTCGTCTGACGTTCACTTTCAGGCCGGGCCTGGGGCCCCGTATCCGACCAGTCCCCTCGGAGACGAACCTTTTTCATGGGCGTTCGCCCGCCTTCCTCCATCTCTTCTGCCATCGATTTTAGGGATAGCTTTTCCTCAGACAATTGCTATAAAACGTATATTTGTCAATCTATATATCTATATAAGGTATATATAGATAACTGTATATATAGCCTATAGTATATATATATATATATATATATATATATATATATATATATATATATATATATATATATATATATATATATATATATATATATATATATATATATAGTATAGGGGCTAGCCTACTTCTATTCGGGAGAGGGGGAGAGGTCGTTAATTTTGAAACACCAACATGACCAAAAATAATTTTTTATTTTTTGTTTGAAAAAATCCAGCAGCGTCTCTCGAGTTGTTCCAGGCATTTGCGCTATTTTCGTTTAACAATTACTTAATTTTAAATTCAAAGTGCAAACTATTAACGATTTTGCCAATGCTAATCAACATAAACGAAAATATTTTCAACGAATTTTCAAGGAACGAATTTTCACCAAAAACTTTGCCGAGGGGGAAAGCTTCATCGAACTTCTGTCCGATTATATATAAGGTTTCCATTCAAGTGTATTACGAAAATGTTTAGTCAATCAGGCTCATTGGCTCTCTCCTGTTTCGGACTAAGGCTTTTGCCTTACCTACTGCAGGACAGGTGTTTTTCATTACGTTACTACTAAATGGAGTTGAAATTAGACATCAAGACTCAACTATTAATTCAGGGTCCAGGTCCAAAATTAGACTTCAAGACTCAACTTCTTAATTCAGGGTCTAAGGTCCTACCTACTTGAACATCAATCAGATAGACATAGTTTGAGGAGAAGGAGGCCAGAAGTTCCAAACCGTCGGGAGAGAAATCCAGCGACGTGACCCGCTTGGTTCGCCCCGGCCCAGAGCAATAGAAACAGCTTTGCAGACCGGTTATGAAACTGTCCGTTTCTGAAATTTAAGAAAACAAAAGTACTACACACTACACAAGACACATTATATATGTCTGCATACTAAAGAGATTTGGCAAATTAAGCCAGTTTCAAAGAGTTCTGATACGTTTCTCCGTTATAAGTATATACATTATAAAAGTTTTATATCATATCCATAAACGTTATTTTATATCTGTATCTGTATGAACAGTGTTTTCGGTTTTCGGTGTTCAAAATGTCGAAAATCAAATTCTAAAATTGACAAACACCTCTTCTCAACCACAACATCGAACACTATTATGGAATCAAAAATCAGCATTCATTACACAATTATCCATTCATCAACAGCAAATGTTTACTTAGCAGCCAATTTAGGATACCTCTTGAAGCATAATTTAATGTGATTCTACGTATATATCTGTATATATCTATGTATGGCTGGCTAGAAACCCCCTCACCCCGAAAAAAGTATTAAGCAACCTTGACAGAGATCTTTTTACCCGTTCCAATTTCTAATATCTAAAATGCACAATTAGCCCTCAGTTGAACTTCCGGCAATTTTTCTGTCCAAACTGAAAGCTATAGGGATAAGCCTTTAAGGTAAGGCCAAGTTTAGTCTAAATGTTATATAGATTTGCTGTCCAATATTTTCTTATAGTACAGTCAACTCAGTTTGAAAAGCCACCACAATATTGGTTTGCGATACGCTGCATGTAAGCTTGACCAAAACGTTTTTATATCTTTACCACGTCAATTTTTAGTGGCCCAACTTTCTAGCTGGATTAAATCGCCATCAAAATATTAACTTCCAGGATTTCTATCTAATTGTATCGATAGCAATTTTTGCATTCTTTGCTGTGGGCTAGCGAACGCCACGAAAACGTATGCTGGACTTTAGACGACTGCTGTGCCTCATGGCCTGTAAGGTTCTGTAAATTTACCACATACATTGCCACATTGCCATCCAATACCACATTCATACATACATAGCATATTACTTAATAATTTTAGGACACAAATTCCCCTGTGAAAACTTCATCTAGCCCGTCAGTAGGTGAGAAGAATCGTCATGTGTGATCCCCCCACCCCTACCCCACGTCATCTCATCTTTCAACCGCTGTCTCAATCCACTGTAGCCGGTGTACACCGGCTGTTGCAATGCTCATTTCGACAAGATGAACCCCTCTGTCGACTACTGCAGCTCAGTGCCAGCGAAACGGGCCAACACTTCGAAGAGCTGCTGGGAGACTGCGTGCAGGATGGGCTCTCGTTTGTTGCCCTGGACGCCGATACAGATCAAGTGATTGGCTGTCGACTGAATACAATCAAAATTATTGTAAGCTTTTAATTAATCAAATTGTTACATATTTAATTAATTATATATTAGGTAATAGAAAGGACGAGAGGTTAATCCCAATTATATAGCTAAAGACTGACCAAAAAATCTTGGAACCGAAAAGTCAGCATCAGTCCTGAGTTATCCTTTGAAGGTAGCCTATATAAAGTATATATTTTTAGAATCCTCAGGAGGAGGAGATTCCGATAAACCCATCATATCCGGCCTATATCCGGTTACCCGATACTAAATCGATAAAAACGCTACAGATTCGGAAGAAAAATGCTAATTAATTCATACTCTAGTATATTGGTCCTTGGCTCAAAACATTTCCGAAAATCGGGTCACATCCGGTCCATGTCCGGTAACCGGATGTCCAGGTCACAAAAACTGTACAGCAAGATGAGCAGGTCGTACAGATTCGCTGATTGGATTTTTGGATTCCTCGGGTCGAAATTAGTCTGTATCCAAAATTTTGTCCGGTTTGGACCAAAATTGCGCGATCTATGGTCGTATCCGGTTCGCAAAAAACCGGAAAAACCGTTTTTTCCGGCCTGGTGCTCGGAATCGCGGATTAAAAATGTTCCCTTTTGGCACAATGAATGTTTGGGAGGCTACTTTCATTTTACCGGTGTCAAAGCAATCGAATATCCGCTCCATTTCCGGTTCTGAGCTTTGAAATTTGAAATTTCATGGGCTATTAAATTAAAATAAAATTTTTTGATTAAAATGTTTACAACGTACGTCAGACCAGTGGTAGAATCCGGGACCAGCATATGGTCCCCCTTTTTATTGAAAGATATAAACTTAATCGAGAAAGTACAAAGAAGTTTCACTAAGCGCATTCCTCGGGTTAACTGAGCTATCGTATAATGACCGTTTAGTCCGACTGAAGCTAGAGTCTATGGAATTGCGGCGGCTTCTCTTCGACCTGAAATTGGTTTACAAAATTGTATACAATAAGATTGATTTGGACTTCGATCTGCTGTTTAAATACGCCCCGAATAGTAACACAAGGAGCAGGGTTTTTTTTGGTCGCGGACAAGTGTGCATTTTTTGTGCATTTTTAAAAAATAGTGTGCATTTTGGAAAAAATGTGTGCATTTTTAAAAATTGCTTATTTTGAACTATAACGTACATTTTTGGCTGTAAATTTGCATTCTACCTATTTTTTGCTTTAACTGGAATCCCACACTTTATATAGTTAATGTTTTAATCATGATTTTAGATCTTAACTGGTTAGCACACGTGTATACTGATATTTACGCAAATGCATAACTAACAAATTAACGTATATAGGTGTCGGGTTTTGACATCTGCAATGCAGTGAACCTATTAACTATATATATATATATATACATATTATATACAAGCTAAAAATTGTGAAGAACATAAAATCAAGATAGGGTTGTCAATTTACTGCCAAATTACATATACGTATATATAATTATGTATATATATAATTCAAGAATTTCAAAGTTCAAAGAAATTGCGGATTGATGTAGTTCAGCCCCGCTAATATATATAAAGAAGAAATTTGATTGAAACTCGATCTCAGGGGGTCTGGGGGGCGGGGTCCCCAGAAGCTGAGAATTTTTTGGAATGTTGGACACGAAAGAACTTTTTATGAACAATTTCTTACCGTTTTAACTGATTAATAAACGGAAATGAGAGCTAGCATTGTACGCAACGAACCGTTGTAGAGGAAGAAAATGTAAAGAAATAGTTTAAGAAATTGGCTTCAGCCGTTTATTTTTGACGATGAAGGAACGCACAGTA